>BGNK01000667.1:159535-206588 GCA_003297005.1 Symbiodinium sp. clade A Y106 | reverse complement strand
ATATACATATATACATATATACATATATACATATATACATAGATACATAGATACATAGATACATAGATACATATATACATATATACATATATACATATATACATATATACATATATACATACATACATACATATATACATATATACATATATACATATGACATATGTACATATGTACATATGTAAACATGTGGATTTGAACATATATACATACTTATATATACACATATATACACATACACATATATACACATACACATATATACACATATATACACATATATACACATATATACAGATACATAGATACATAGATACATAAATACATAGATACATAGATACATAGGTACATAGCTACATAGATACATAGATACATGCCAACTTACCTATATACGTATATACCTATATACCTATATAGCTATATAGCTATATAGCTATATAGCTATATAGCTATATAGCTATAATATAGCTGTATGCCTATATACCTATACACCTATATACTTATGTACCTATGTACCTATGTACCTATGTACATACGTACATATATACATATATACATATATACATATACACATATATACATATATACGTATATACATATGTACATATATATATATGTATATATGTATATGTGTATATGTGTATATATGTTTATGTGTATATATGTTTATGTGTATATGTGTTTATGTGTATATGTGTATATGTGTATATGTGTGTATGTATGTATATATGTATGTATGTATCTATGTATCTATGTATATATGATATGTATATATGTATATATGTATATATGTATATATGTATATATGTATATATGTATATATGTATATATGTGTATATGTGTATATGTGTATATGTGTATATGTGTATATGTATATATGTATATGTATGTATGTACGTATGTATGCATGTGCATATACGTATATATGTATGTGTATGTATGTGTATGTATGTGTATGTATGCATGTTTGTTTGTATGCTTGTACATTTGTATGTATCTATATGTATCTATATATGTATACGTGTATGTATGTATGTATTTATGTTTGTATGTATGTATGCATGTCCTTGGCTCGCTCGCTCTCGCTCTTTGCTCTCGCTATGGTTCTCTCTCTCTCTCACTCTTACATACATACATACATACATAGACATATACATATACATACACAGACACACACACATACACACAGCGATGTACGTGCGTGGTCGTTCTCTTGTCGCGTTGATTATGGTGAGGCCAAAGGCCTGGGGCAGCTGCTGCAGAAAACCAATCGATGGATGTGCATGCGTCGGAGGGACCTGGACATACCTGGAGATGGCCACGGTGAGAAAAATGGCTGCAGAGGGCTGCATGAGAAGTTGTTATAGCATCCCAGTCATTTTTACCAGTACCGACAACCGCTTCAACGATACAGCAAAGCGTGGGCTGCTGCCAAAGTCAGCAATTAGTCGTCCAGATCTTCGGTGGTCCAGTGGTTTTTGTGGCTCCGAGGAAGCTGTACCTTGTAGCCTAATCCACGTTGGCAAAATCACGGACTGTAGGCTCGTGACTGAACACAATTCAGGTAGCAGTACTGATGGTTAGATCACCAGTAGCTAGCGTGCACCTTTGAAGCTGCTTTCAACAAGCCGAAGAAGATCGCCAGCGCAAGACTAGCACGGTCAGCAACATGGATATCCGTCTCGAGGCAATCCTGAGCTCCTTGTGGCCGGCTGCGCGCCGGCCCCTGGCCCCGTTCATAACCATTGCCGTGGATATTTTGGACGCCCTGGAAATGGCCTCCAGCGCGGAGGCTTCGCCGCCAGCCATCTACGAGCCAGAGCCCGGCGTGGCTCGAGACCTGGACGGCTCCAGGTGGCGAATTGAGGTGGATCCCGAGCACACTGGCCGGTTCGTCATGATACCAAGCCCTGGACAGGAGCCCGTGGAGGGCGTTTTCAGACGCGACGGCGTCTGGCTGGGAGGCTGGCAGGGGCAGCCGGACGGAGTCTTCCGCAACGGAAGATGGCTCCCGGGAATGCCAGCACCTGAAGGACTCCGCTTCGAGCCGTTCCGCAGCTTCGAAGACTTTGGGCGGACCTTAGGTCTCAGCCGTGGTCGACACCTTCGCGGGCTTCTCCATCGGCCAATGCGAACCAGTGTGTTTCATGGGGAAGGACTCGCTTGACTTTGGAGGGTGCTGTGTGGTCTGGCATCTACATCGAAGAGGCTGACCATGAAGCCAGCCGAATCACAGAAGCGTGCGTTGGGATGGCTGTGTCGAGTGCCGATGCTGAAGGGCCAATGTGCTCTCCGGCATATCGAATGCGATCTTTGCAGAGGAAACAACATGACATGGGTCTTCGGCCGATGTTGCATGCTGCTTTCTTTGTGGGACGACGTTGAGATGCCAGATTCGAGCCTTGGAAATGGATTCGCCATACTATCGGAGGATAGGTCGAGGCGCGCTATCGGCTAAGCTTTGATGTAGGCTTTGAGAGGCAGGGTAGCAGATAAATATGTAAACATATCAACACATTGAAGACGTTTGTAGGTAGGTAGATCTTGGCATGTGTATGTATATATATACATACATACATATGCACGTATATGTGCGTGTGTGCGTGTATAGGAGTACGCATTTCCGGACATTCGGCCCCAACGCTCAGATGCAAAATGAACGAGCGGCTTGCTCAAGCAAGCACCTGAAACGAACCTCTGCGTGTAGGATTTTATTTGCATGCCGGCTTATGTCGCGACAGTCCAGCATGCAAGTGGCAGGTCATGTCGGCAGTTCAGCAAAGCCTTTGAGCCGACAGTTTCAATGAAAGTGTTGAAGCCAGAGTGCCATGTGGTCCATCGTGACAAAGGGTCTGCACACCCGATTTCGAGCGAGACAGTCCTCAGTAATTTAGCACCTTTTATCACGTGCAATTGCGGCGCGATGGCAGCGCCGTCCTTGCGGAAGGTGTGTTCTCTTAGGCAGGATGCCGATTGAATTGCTAATTCACAAACCGGCCCGCGTGAGAATGTTCTCATGCCAGTGTGAAGCATAGTGGCAGAATGCCTTGGCCTGGCCCGTCGCAGGGGTCATGACGAGCGCGCATGGTACGTGGCATGGAGACCTGGTTCGCCCACGCCGGCGGCTCAAAGAAGAATGGCAAGTCACTCCGAGCAAATGCTACGGTGCTACAGTTACAGTCTGTAACTGGTCCAAGGCTGATGTTCGCCTCGTCAGGCCTGTTGCTGGTCACCTTCGGAAGCTTCGGTGCTTTTTGCGGCACGCAACGTCAAAATCACAGATGTTCAGGATCGGATCTGACAATTCGCATCTGGACATGTGGCACCAGAGACCCCGGACACAAGGCCAGATGCTCAGCCCTGCAAACTCTTGCAGACCATGAACAGTCGTCCGAAACATTGCAGCCGGCTGCTGAAAACAAGCACACGGGCATCAAGACCAGCGCATGCATTACCGATTATGCACAATAAACCAGACCCTGTAGACTCTTGTAAGTTGGTTTGTCATCCTACGGAACAGACACAGCCGAGGAATCTTGGGTCCTCTCTCAGGAGATTGACGTCTCCGAGCGCCACTCTCGAACGCTGCGCTCTCTTGCGGTGCGCAGATCAGTCACAAACACATGTGATGGTGCCTCGCGATGCCTTACCCAAATCATGAATTTCATTAAGCATGTTGACAGAGCACTCTGGCTGCAGTGGAGCCCTTGCGGCAAGCTTCTGGCAGCAGCTTCGTTTGATGTCCGAGCCTTGGTGCCTGTCAGCCGGGATGGGCGGATTCCATGACTGCCCCGCATAAGGCCAGCATTTCGGTCTGGAGAGTCATTCCAGGGACCGACACTCGAGGCACTCGACGTCACTGAAATCACTGTGTTTCCCCATGTTTTCGCTGCTTAGCAAGATCTTCTGTTGGCACAGTCTCGTTCGTATCTGGCAATCGCCCCGCAGGGCGGGGCTTCACTAGCCCCGAACTTGCCACGGTCAGGAAAGATTGAGTTTGACTGCATGACCGTACTGAGCGGCCATGAAAACGAAGTCAAGCTGTGGACTCAGGCCGCATAGGGCTGCCTTGAAGGCAATTTTCCTCGATTCGGATGATGATGATTCTGACAGCAAGCTCTGTGCTTCCGGCTCAGGTCCGTTGCTTTCAGTCCCTCAGGCAATTTGTTTGCCTCTTGCAGCCGCCCCAACCTCAGAGCGAAATTCGGGCCACGAGTCTCACGTCTGCAGCGGTGTTAGTTCGCCTAGCTCCAGGTGATCGTTCTGCGAACCTGGCCCACATTGGTTTCAGCCAGGCGCTCGTGGTAAACTGTGGTCCGGACCTGTGCCAGGTCTGGGTGTATGACTCGGAAGAGACGGATGAGTACGAATGCGTGGCACTGCTTCAGTCCCACACCCAGGCGATGCCGCAGAGCTTGAAGTTGGGTTGAAGCGAGCCCCGCACTGCACGCATACTGGAGCCAATGATATGCTGCCCTTGACAGGACGTCAAGGCTGTGAGGTGGCATCCTCAACAGGAGGTGCTCTTCTCATGCTCGTACGACGACACGATCAAGGCGAGCCGGGGCCGAGAGCAAGGGTCCGGAGTAAGGTGAAACTTGGCATTTCTTTGCTCCTCTGCAGTGCTCCCACAGGTCTGGGGCCCCGATGGAGACGATTGGTGCTGCAAAGAGACCATGGAGGGCCACGGCAGCACAGCTCCCTCGGCGAGTTGCCGTTCTCTAAGCCTTCCAGCCAGAGGGTCGTAAAGTGCCGCTGTACGATGTGAAATACACATTCATACATGTGTGGACACTGTCTGCAGAGCAGATGATACACATACACAGAGTTGTTCATACACGTATGTATGTATGAAAGCATGCATGTATGTATCTGTCGGTATGTATGCATGCATGAACACGCAGCAGTTTCCAGCCAAGCTCGGCTGCTCGTTGAACAACGAGTCAGCTGCACTGCTGACATGGCATGGTCAGAGTGTCTGTGCGTCGAAGCCCAACTGGCGCACGTGGCCAGACACATGTTGCACGGGACATCACGCTGAACCCGGCAACTTCGAGTTCGAGTTCGGCAAGCTTTCAAGTTCTCGGACGGCATACTCCCAGCACATCCGGACACATGTTCGGCCTGAAGACAGCTTTGGCCCCTCGGCCTCGGCCTGCATGCAAGCGGCGCGAAAGCCACGGCCTGCCTGCCATGCCTGCCTTTCACTTTCACGGCCTGAAGTTCTCCTGTGTAACAAGGCCATCAGGGCCATCAGTCGCCGCCAGTGGCAGCAGGCCTTGAAATGCTTGACTACGATGGAAGAAGAGCAGCTGGAACCAGATGTCGTGACGTTCTGCTCTGCGGCGAATGTGTGTGGAAAAGCATCGCAATGGCAGTGGGCTCTTCATTTCCTGACCATGGCCCGGGTCTGTACCATATGGCCGAATGAGGTATTCTACAACGCGGTGATCAGCAGCTGTGAGAAATTGACACACTGGAAGCGAGCAGTCCTGCTCGTGGCTGACATCGAAAACGGGCAGCTGCGTTCCGATGTCATATCCTACAGTGCCATGATCGCAGCGTGCGGCGCAGCCGTAGAGTGGCAGCATGCAGTTGCTTCGACACGCACCATGTTCAGCAAGACTATACAGGCCGGTATCTTCACGCTCAATACTGCAATCAGCGCTTGCCGAAAGTCAGCATGGCCGCGATCACTCTTCCTGTTGACGACCACATCCTGCTTCCTTCTGGAATCTGATGCTGTTTCTTTCAATGCTGGTATTGGAGCAGCTGTGCATGAGCCGCAGCAAGACTGGATCGTTTCACTCGCACTCCTGTCAATGCGGAGCTGCCAGCAACTACGACCCAACAATATCGCTTTCAACAGCATGCTGAGTGTCTGTGAGCAGGTACATGCATGGCAGATTGCATTATCATTGATGTTGCACATGCAGCGTGGACATAGTGAGCTTGAGCCTGACGTGGTCACCTACAACTCGGCTATCAGTAGCTGCGAGAAGGCCCAGCAGTGGCAGCTTGCGCTGCTTCTGTTCGGAAAGCTTCAGGAGAAGCGAATCGTTCCGAGCATCATCACTTACAGTGCGGCCATATGTGCACACGGACAGTCTTCCATGTGGCAGATGGCTTTGGTCTTGCTTCAGATCCCCGAAGATGAAGGGCTACAGGCAGACATAATTCTGTACAACGCAGCTATCACTGCCTGCGAGAGATCTGCAAACTGGACGGCAGCCCTGCGTCTCCTTTTGCTTCTTCATCTGCGTTCTCTCCAAGCCGACGTGATCACCTACAGCAGCATCATCAGTGCCTGTGAGAAAGCCTCCGTGTGGCAGCAGGCCCTAAGTCTGCTCAGAGGTCTGCCTGCTGAGAGCATCCGAGCATCTGTGATCACCTTCAATGCAGCGATCAGCGCTTGCGAGAAGGCGGCTGAGTGGGAGATGGCCCTTCATCTGCTCCTAGAGCTAATCAGCAGCAAGCTAAGGTCCAGTGAGATCTCCTTTAGCTCCGCCATCAGTGCTTGCCACAGGGCACAGCAGAAGCTGTATCAAAATTCGGCATTTCTGTTTGGTCCGTGCCAGTGTGTCTTTTTCTTACCGGCCTTGTGAACATGTGACCTGCAGCAGCCTGCAGCTTGCAAATGCTTGCAAAGCACAGTTGCCAGGTTTGGTCCATGAGCTTCGACAGCACAGGATCGCATTTCGCGTCCTGCCTTCGCCTTAGACAAGCCATCACAAGTCTCACAAGCCGTCCAAACTCTGTGGCAACCATTCTGCGGACATCTCCCACTTTGCAGTTTTTTCGTGACGTGCATTGCGAGTCTGTAGACGAGTCTAGATGCAAAGTAAGCTCTTTCCATCTGCTTCCCCAGGTTCCGACGATGGGACTTTGCGGATCTGGGCACCCTCTGCAACGCTTCCAGCAGGCTTCAGGCAGCAGAAATCCGCATTTGGATTCGCTTGTGGCTGCCTGGCATGCCGAGTGCGAACGACCAGAGACTTGACCATGCCGGAGGCCCGTGGAAAGCCACAGCACAGAGCCTGTCAAAAAGGAGCCCGCCATGCTGTTCCATGTCACAAGATGGCATTTGAATAGCGCCCGGCTGGAATGAACAGGGACAGTCACATGCAACACTTCGTGACCCCTTTCAGCTTTCAACAGTGTCGGACCACAGTCGTGACCCGTTGAAGGCTGAACAAGCTGAAGTCACAACAGCGAGCCTGGGACCCAAGCGCACTCTTTGCGGCTGCGATCGTCTCGGCTTTTGTTGCGTTCGTCGACCCCAAGCTCCTTCGCATGTCGTGAGGTGCCGAGGACTTGCTCTTCGCCCAGTCTGTCAGGCCACTTTTTCGAGGAGACGCCAGCACGCCCGCATCTGCACAGCCATCTGGGACTGCATTGCAGCACGCAAACCGTGACGATTGCAGCCGGACGATGCAGGAGCTTTGGTCAAGCCTGCAGCTTCGTCTGCTGCAGCGCCGCCGGGGCCAGTACTTGTGCAAAAGTACTCGGCGAGAGCTTGATTGCTGCAAATTGCCATGGCTTGGCTGACCTTCGACGATTGCCCCCTTCCGTGCCATCAAGTGCTGCGAGTTAGAAACCTGCACGAGGCAGGCTGTCACACAGCCAGTGGCCAACGGCAGAAGTGAGGCGGTGGCTCTCCAGCAACTAGGAGTAGCGTTTCATTGCACTTCACAATTCTCTGGTTTTCAGTGGATAAGCCAGCCTTAGGCCGCTTTCAGCAGCTCCCTCCAGCCGCTGCACTGAGGCTGCCACGACGTCAGGCCACAAAGCTTGCAGGCTGCGGGACAGATGCGACCGCTCAAATAGTTGATCTCGCTGAGGCAAGACAGGATCTCGTAGCATTCTATGATGGTCCTTGCTGAACTTACTCGCATCCTGGTATGAAGTCGAAGCCAATCCTGTCCCACACTAGCTTAAAGTATCCTGGTGGTAGCGATCCATGCCTAAAGCGCTTGCAGATCAGCGCCCACCGATGCCTCCTGCGGCTGGGCGTGCGCAGCGTCCCCGGTGATGGTGTCGGAGTCAGGAGGTACTTGTATCAACAGGTCCCCCTTCTACACCCGGTGCAGTGGAAAAATGGGGCCCTGGTCAGCTCGTCTCGACTCTGGACATAGTGCCTTCAACGCATCCTCCAAGAACTGCCTATAGCTGCCTCGTGTGGCTCTGCTTTCGAGCCTCTGCCTGCTGGCAAGGTGCAGACTAACAGAGAGGGAGGTGAGGGGCAGGGGCACGTGCGGTTGCCCTTCTTAACCCAGGTCAGCGTCATCAAGGACCAGCATCCTCGACCAGCTTGTGTCTCAGACCTCTGAAAGTGGGAGCTGCACTGACAATCCCTGCGCAGAAAGTCCTGTTTGGAGCAGAGCGATACTTCACAAGACCAGCCGGTAAACATACTGTCACACAGCGCAGTCACTGCACGATGCACAGTGGCTTCACAAGCCAAGAAAGAGGTTCCCATCCTTGCAGGTCTACTGCACGGATTGGTCATGCAGCGACTTGCTGGCCTCTGCCTGCGGAGACAATCGGCTCCGCATCTTCCGGCCAGAGGAGGGGGCTGAGGGCTGGGCCCGGCCGAGCCGATTCCGGGAGTGCACAGAGGCAATCGACACTTGCTCTTGGTTCGCAAGCACAATCCCGCAACGGATGCGCAATCAAGCGCGTAAAGTTGTTGAGATCCCTCCTAGCACGCTGTACTCAGTCTGAAGTCATGCTCGCTTGCATAGTTTGTGCTCGGAGGCCGTGCTTTTTCCATCGCTAAACACTTGTGTCCACTTGTTGTGACTTTGGCATGGTAGACGATGTCCGATCCTCCAAAAGAACGTTAGAAGAATCAATGTGAACATGGGATGCGCGCGAGCCCATGATCTACCCGCACAGCGACTGCAGACGGTCGCTGTTCACAACGTCAAGTCTAACAGCGACTGGAAGCATGCTGTTCATGTGCTACAGGAGGCTGCTGCAGAAGTGCAGGTTGACTCCATCTCTTACAACCGTGCAATTACTGCTTGCAAGACGGCGACAGCATGGAAGCAAGCCGCCCTTCTTCTGCACAGAATGACGGGAACCACTTTGCGAACGAATACAGTCACTCACACAGCAGCTTTGCGCGCCTGTGGACATGCGCACTGGCCGGTGGCATACTTCCTTTTCTCCAGGATTCGGAGTCTGCAAATTCGACTGAACCAGATATCTTTCGGATCCCTTCTGTTCAAGGAGCAGCGCGGCGCTTGGCAGAGAGTGCTACACCTGCTGGCTGGGCTAGAACATTGCAAATTGGAGCCAAGTCTAATCATGCACAATGCTGCTGTGAGCTATGTGGCCGCAGAGGCTTCCTGGCGAGTAGCCATCTGCCTTGGAGAGAACATTTCTGTGAAGCTGCAACCGGACACTGTGTCAAGGAATGCTGGCATAAACGCATTCGGCAAGGCCTCTTCATGGCAGACAGCCGCCCTTCTTTTCGAGCTTTGCGTGGTGCACCTTCAGTCAAGCATAGTCACTCTGAATGCTGCTATCACTGCATGCGAGGGTGCCTCGGAGTGGCACCATGCTCTGCATTTTCTGCGACGGGCAGCTTCGCAGCAGCTGGTGCCAAACATCATCACATACAACGCAGCCATGAGCACTTGCGAGAAGGCGTCAGAATGGACGTGGGCCGTTTGGTTGCTTCGTCTAATCGGCGACGGCTTCCTGGAGCCGGATGTCGTTTCATGCAACGCCGCCATCAGCGCCTGTGGGAAGGCCTTGGAGTGGCAGCGAAGCCTCAGCCTTCTGTCGAAGATGACATCCCAGCAGCTCCAATGCGACGTAGTCAGCTACAGTGCAGTGATCACTTCTCTTGAAAAGTGCCAGAGATGGCGCCAGGCTCTTCTGCTGATCCAGGAAATGGCCAGCCTTCAGATTCGCCGCAATACAATAGTTTGCAGCGCGACGATCAGTGCATGCGAAAAAGCCAGCGCATGGAGAAGCGCGTTGATGCTGTTTAGTGCAGCTGCGACATGCCGGTCAGTAGATACAATTGCCTGCAACGCCATGATAAGTGCTTGTGAGAAATCAGCAAAGTGGCAAAGGGCACTCTTGCTGCTGAGCCGAATGGGGTTCGTCGGCTTGCAGAAAACACCAATTACCTACAACTCAGTTGCAAGCGCGTGCCAGAAGGCAGCCGTATGGCAGGCGGCCCTGTCACAGGTTGACACTGCCGAAAGATTCGCGCTGTGCGATGACATCACTTTTAATTCAGCCATCAGAGCCTGTGGCGGGGCCACAATCCTGGCTGCAGCAGACAAGACTGGCACGACCTATCAACATGTCTTCGCTCATGCACGGCGGCTTCTTGCGTGTAGAGTCCAGAACTTTGCACGTAGACTCTAGCCATTTTCAATTGTCCCAGGACGCATCGAGTTTGTTGGAATGGGCCTGCATAGCAAATGCCATCCTGACATGTATTGTCATGATGCTCTTCTACTTTGCGCTTGGATGCAGTTGTCGCTGGTCCCCTGAGCGCAGGCAGGAGTATCCCCTTCACGATTCGCGCTGATTGCCAGGAAGTAGCTCATGAAGGAGACGTCAATTGCGTCGCATGGTCCCCCGCGGAATCTAAGTTTCGCTCTCAGATTCCATCTCGCAGCATAGCCCCACGTGCGCAGCACTCACCCCGTTACATGCCGGCCAAATGTATGTGCTGCTGCTGCTGCTGGCTGTTGCTGTTGCTGCTGTGTGTCAATGCCCACCTGACTGTGCAGGTTCGCAGACCGGACGTTCCTCGCAACTGCCCGAGCCTTGAGCACGGCGCCGATGAATCTGCAAATCCACGCTTGTGACATTGATTGACATTTTGTGCTCTCTTGGATTGCCTTTTTCAGGCAGGCGACGATGCAGAGGTTGCGGTATGGGAATTTTCCAACTAAGCTTTCTCGGGCGCGAGATGTGGTCAGCGGCAGCACTCATACCATGTATTGAGATTTCACATCTTGACTGAACTTCTGCCAGATCTTGCGCAAACCACGAAGGTGACGTAGCGGTAGGTTGACCTGTTGACCCCAACCCAGACCGCAAGGCATCGGCCTCGAGAAAATGCTGCACGGGCTTGCTTCTGCGATTTAGAGGCCCTCCCAGGATGGTCGAGACACGCTATCGGACAGGTGTGGAGTTTGGAGCCATTCGGCTCAGGGTAGCCGTGACTTCAGCTTGGTGCATGTTAGCCTATTCCACGTTGTTTGGCAGCTCGCGACTGAACACAATTCAGGCAGCACTGACTCAGTACTGATGGTTAGGCACCAGCAGCTAGCGTGCACCTTTGAAGCTGCTTTCAGCAACCGAAGAAGATCACCAGCGCAAGTCTAGCAGAGTCAGCAACGTGGATATTCGTCTTGAGGCAATCCTGAGCTCCTTGTGGCCGGCTGCGTGCCGGCCCTTGGCGCCCTTCCTAACAAATTGCCGTGGAGATTTGGACGCCCTGGACATGGCCTCCAGCGGGAAGGCTTCGCTGCCGGCCATCTACGAGCCAGAGCCCGGCGTGGCTCGAGACCTGGATTCCGCAGCTGGGAAGATTTTGGGCGGACCTTAGGTCTCAGCCGTGGTCGACGCCTCCATCGGCCAACGCGAAGCAGTGTGCTCACGGGGAAGGACTTGCATTGGCTTTGGAGCAACGCAATGTCATCTGAATTTCCGTTGCTCCAAAGTCAAGCAAGTCCTGCGGCTTGGAGGGTGCTGTGTGGTCTGGCATTTAAATCGAAGAGGCTGACCATGAAGCCAGCCGTCACAAAGGCGTGTGCTGGGATGGCTGTGTCGAGTGCCGATACTGAAGGGCCAATGTGCTCTCTGGCATATCGACTGCGATGATATTTGCAGAGGACAAAACATGATATTATCTGCACAACAGGGTTGAAGTTGAAGCCGATTGGAAGTGAGCTGCGGCAGCTTGGGCCTAGAGCCTCGCATCAGCCGCTCATCCAGGAGCAGCGTATTCCCAATAGAAGATTCCGATCTTCGCCTCTCCGCAGTCAAACTGAGACGAGATCCCAGTCTCGCTTTCTTGCTTATACTCATAACTGAACTTCGACTTCATCTGTCAGCTTCGTAAACCCGCGTTTGTCGAGCCATGCTGCTGATTGCCTTCGCATTTCTTTCATTAGCGAACGCGTGGTGGGACCATGGCCACATGATGGTGGTATCTGGGCAAGACATTCAGAATCCGCCAGAAGCAAGCTGTTGGTTCCGAAGATGCCGTGCTCAGGCTGAAATCGCCAGGCAGGAGTTGACATCCGCGCAGCTGGCCCACATCAACGAAATCTTGCAGGATCGTTATTCGAACCTGCGTAGGAACTGCATGTGTCCTTCAGCCTTCGTTCAGGGACGATGGGGGAGAGCTGCAGCACCTTCAGGACTTTTCAGATGATTATCCGGCAGCCTCCGACGTGGTCACGGCAGCAGTTTGGCCAGACCTGATCAAGTGCTCCGGCAGTTTCTGCCGCACGGTGGGCCGGGGCACAGAGATTTCAACCGTTCTCTGTTTGAAACGCAACACTTATTGCTCTGTGCAGGAGGTGGTTGAAAATATGCATATCTTCGACTTCTGGCACTTCAACGACTCTCAGACTGGCATGAGGCGGCATGAGAGGGTCAATCACACGAGGCAGGTTCGGTTGGGATTGATTGCAAATGAGATCCAAAGAACACTACTGTACGGCGTGTGACTCGAGCTGTAGTCTTTGCCATATTCACAGCATGGTAGGATGAAGCACTGTTGCAAGATCTTGGGGGCTGGGCTTGCGATGAGAACACGAGAAGCATTCCCTCCAGTCTGGTGTAATGCAACCATATCATCTACTGACTGCATACCGCTGCAGATATTGCAGATCTCGCCTCTTGAGTCAGTTCAGGCGGGAAGCGGTCTAGCAGAAAGCAACAAATCCGCCAGATCCAGGTTGCAGTGATGACATATCTGGTGCCAACGAAAAAGCGTCCCGAAGCGTGAGAAACTGGTGGTGAAACGGTTCTGAATCCCACTTCGGGGCTACGAGCTGCACGTGCAGCGGAACGCGACGGAACGCGGAAACGGGGGAAAGGCTTTGGATGATGGACGGGTGGACGGGGCCCGAACACGTCGACCGAGGCAGCCCAGGAGCCCAGCCCCGAGGCCCGAGGCGCGGCACGCAGGAGCCTTTTGACTGCCACGCCCACGAAACCGATGAAAGCCGCTCGCGGTGGGGAAGACGGAGACGCTACTGCCGTGAGCCGTGCCAGCAGAGGGCCGAAGGGAGGCCACATGTGACGGCGACATAGGACGAGGACACAGGATGCCACGAAGAACCGCGCCCACCCACAGCCACAGCGTGTGCTTGAGAGGCTGATCGAGCTCTGCAATGGACCGGCAGTGGAAGAAGCTACTCCTAATTTTGAACATCGGATGTTCGTGAACCTGTGGTAGGACTCAGCCTCACTTTAGTGCAAAAAGCGTGTCAGTCCATCAACAGTCTTTGTCTTTGGGTAGTCGTTCCAGGCTTTTTTAGCCCGTGGCAGCGGGTTTCCGAGAGCAAAGTCCGCACACCGACATGACTCAACTTTTTGTCAACCTGCCTCACTCACTTGAACTCAGCTGAGGGAAGGCCTTACAATCCCGACAACATGAAGCTTCCGGCTGGCAGCAGCAACTGGCAGAACAACCCATCTGCACTGTACACGATGACATCTGGCTTTATCTCTCTGGGAAGCTTGCTTCTGTTTGCCATACCCTTGTCTTCAGCTGTCTTGTGGCTGTAGCTACTAGTCTCCTTGCATGCAGATTCGGCATCTCCGAGGCAGCTCTAACTCTCGCTTCACACACAACTTCTTCATTCGCTGGCTGCTGCATCTTGTGGGCGACGTCCATCAACCGCTGCACAGTTGTGATGGATACTTTGACAACGACCGTCTGGGCCACTTCCCTTTCAATGATCAGGGTGGCAACAGGCTCTCCACGAGCTGTCTGGTGAGTTGAAAAACCGGATAGCGCGGTAGCTCTATAGTACAGTGAAGCAGAACTGAACACCTGAAAAGGCTTAAAGGTGACAGGACCCGAAGGGAGCTGTCTCCGCAGGATCCCCATTGAAAGCCCCTGTGCAAGCAACCTGCACGCCTACTGGGACTCCGCGGGTTGCAACTACCTGGTCAACTGGTCACCGAAGATGGACGCAGCAGGGCCCTCGGATACGGGTACAGTACTTCAGGTGGATCATGTTTGACACCATGAAGCAGCAAGTGCCTGCTTTGCTGGGTTGTCTAGCTTGTCAACATCACACAATCCTGCAGCCTTGGATATCTATGGTGGTGGTTATGATAGAGTCAGAACTGCAGAGAAGTACCACTTAAAAGGTGCTCGAGTGCATGGGGGATTGTCCAAGACATGACGAGAAACCGACCACACCGGCAGCCAAGTTCCTGTTGTTTTTCGGTCGCACGTGGGCCTCTCTACTAGCTCCTGAACTCTCTGGTACCATACCAGTATGGCTGACCTTGTGGCCCTTGTGTCATGCGTCATGTTTGAACTTCGACGCATATGGCAACAGGTGCGAGAACCTCCCCAATTCCACCGCTTTTTGTGCACGAGCAGCTTGCAAAAGAGCATATCAACAGCAGGCCGCAAGCTTTCCCGCTTGCACCGTCTCGATCATTAGTTCCAGTGTATGGCAAGAGCAATCAATCGGATGAGGTAGATGCACTCCGAGGGAGAACAGCAACTTGGAACTACGGTTGTATGGAAAAACCACGGCGAATTCAGCACCAATAAGTTGCTGTGGGAGCATGTCGGGGAATCGGTTGTGTAAATATGGCAGTTCACTGTATGACCGTCCTCTCGAGTTTGCTTCTGTTTCTCAAAGCCCCATGTGCTTTCGTCGCATTCATCAGTTGCACATGCATGTCGCTTGAAGACGACAAAGCTTCGGCAGTCTGGTGCAGACTTAGGAGCGCAAGCAGCTGACAGCAAACGCAACTGCTTTGGTGGCCAAGTATCCGAAAACGTCCCCTGCTTTCGCCGGCCGCTATGTCGAGGATGAGTTGCACGACTGCTGGAATGCTCTGCAAATTGGCTTAGCAAAATCTGGGGCAGGTTCATGTTTTTCAATAGGTGTGCTCGTGTGACTTGCGCTCCACGTCGGACACTGCAGAGTTGCGATTGATCGAAAACCATGACCAAGACAGGCTGGCTGGACGTGCTGCCACTGTCAAGCCGTCCGACGTCTGCAAGCAAGTATTCCTTTCATGGTCTAACGACACGTTCAACAATGGTGTTGAGCGAGCGTACGCTGGCATTACACGAGAGTCACCCATTCCAGATGAATATGCAGCGTGGGTTAAGGCACGAGCATGGTGCTTGTGGCCCCAATAATTCCAGTCACTGTTCGTCAGCATCAGCTCTGCATAGCGGAATGTGTCTATTGCAGGAGTTTTCTGAGCAGCAGTTCGTTCTTGCAGGGTATCGCCTTGGAGGCCGGCATGTCTCGGCCACTTTGGTCGCCCAAATCCGATTGAACGGTCTTCTACAGTCTTTTGCCTCGAGAGGCCTCCTGCAACTCGTTGCATCACGATCGGTGATGAAAAGTCCAGGAGCCGCAGACCCGCAACTTGACTCAGACCTGAGCTCCTCAACTCCTCTGTGTTACAGTGCGGCAGACCGCACCGAGGCCAGGGCAATGGACACTCGCCGCGAAGCTTTTTGCAGTACTTTCCCTGGTGCTGGCGGGTCTCGTAGCCATGTTGCTGCGGTCAGTCCTCAAGTTGCGCCGGAGCCTCGTTGCCATCTCCATAATGGAGGGCGTCGACTCACAAGCCTAAGGCATAAGGCATGGTTGCGCATGGGGTGGGGCCGGAATCTTCCATGATACTTCCACACCCCCCATTGCGGTTCCACTTTCAGTTGCATGCCAACAGGCATCTCCGGCTTGCTTGGAGTTGAGATGCATGCGAGACGAACAGGAGTGTTTACCAGGGCTGCGGACCTGGACAGGGACAGGAGTTGCAGCGTTTTCAAAATGCTTCAAAGTTTTCTGTTTAATTTAATACTTGTGGTACTGTAGCTTTTGTGGCATCTTTCAGGCGGATTATGGTGAGGACAGTTTTGTATTTGTTAGGGCGCAACAGAAAACTACTCGCAGCTTCCGTTGATACAAATTGGGTTTGCGTTCCCCTGCAGCAAGGATTGGCTTTGAGACGTGCAGGGTTTAGGTTCTGGCTCAGCATGGGAGGCCACTCTGCTCCATACTGTGTGTTTCGTATGCAGTCCTCGAAGGCCTCTGTGTTGGCATTCTTGGTGTTCTACCCGAGATGCAATCGAGGGTGGAGTGGCGCCTGACATCATGTCTGAACGAGCTTCGTTCGAAGCCACACATCATGAACTCGAAACTCAAGGTTGCTATGCCAGTTATGTGCAAAAAATCCAAGCAAAGGCTCCGTGTGTGATGGGATTATGGCGTAGCGTCATCGCGGCAGTCGCTGCCCTATTCAATGCTCAGCTTGTCGTCTCAAAGGACTAGAGATGCTCACATTAATCCTCGTCCTTTTTACGCAGGGCCGGCCGCTCAAGTTTCTGTCCCTGAAGCCCCGATCGCAAAGACAAGCCATGCCTGGCCTGCGGGAGCTGGCCATCGTCGGCACCTGCGCAAACACGTTCGAGCTGATCGAGTTGGAGAACTCATTCCGGTGGCTGTCAGCAGTTTCGGCTTCAGGGTTTCTAGTCTGGGCATTTAGGTCCTATGAGGGGTTTAGAATTGCGGAATCGGTGTGGACTTTGTTTGGAGCTTAGGGTGCTCAGGCAAATCGCAGGAGCTTTCTGTGGCTGGCTGGGTTGCTTGAAATCAGCGGTCTGCTGAGCATTCCGGAATCCTGCAATGACTAATCAGTTCAAGCCAGTCGAAACATGTAACCCTGAAGCCTGTGCTTGCTTGCGGTTTAGAGTCTGGGCTTTCGGGGTTTGAGGGCCAATCACCCGCGGCAACGTGAAACACGAACGGAACGTTTGAGCATGAAGACCCTAATCCCTGAATGTGCAAGCTGGCTGAGATCATAGTGCATGTTGGCAGAAGACATTTACAAGCACCCAGTGCCAGACGGACTCCTGAACAGTCACCTCAGCTTGAGCAAGAGGAGTGCCTTGAGCTACCGCTGGCCTTAACATACAGACCCGACTCGCTGAATACTAGGAAAGCTTGGTTGAAGCTTTCGGGATTTTTGGGCGTCGATTTCTATGACGGTGCAATCTACGGTTAGAAGCTCTTTATCTGAACAATCTTGAAGAACCTCAAGAGAGGAAACGAGCTAGGACACCCTTGCTCCACAGGTCTTCTTGATCAGAAACAACCCCCGAGTGAGGGAGTGAGGGATTGGGAGCGAAGAGGGAGAGGGAGTTTCCCCGCAGATGATAGTATAGCGGCCATCTGAACAGCAGGAGGAGTAATTAGCAGTAGTAGCAGTAGCAGCAGTAGCAGCAGTAGCAGCAGTAGCAACAGTAGCAGCAGTAGCAGGAGCAGGTGTAGGAGTAGGAGTAGGAGTAGTAGTAGTAGTAGTAGTAGTAGTAGCAGTAGCAGCAGTAGCAGTAGCAGTAGCAGTAGCAGTAGCAGTAGCAGTAGCAGTAGCAGTAGGAGTAGGAGTAGGAGTAGTAGTAGTAGTAGTACTAGTAGTGGTAGTAGTGGTAGTAGTGGTAGTAGTAGTAGTAGTATAGTAGGAGGACGAGGAGGAGTAGGGCTCCTGCTCCTACTCCTACTACTCGTACTCCTCCTCCTCCTCCTCCTTCTCGTCCTCTTACTATACTACTGTACTACCTCTGCTACTACTACTACTACTATCATTGCTACTACTGCTAGTGGCTCGTTACTAGTTACTAGTAGCCACGTCGTAGTGGTCGTAGTCGCAGTTACAGTTGCACTACCTAGGTGCTTTGGACTGTCTAGCACCCCCGACTGCACAAGCTTGAACTGGCAAGACATCACATGGGTTCCTGCTCTTGGTCGTCTGCGAGTATCACAGAATACAACAAAGCAATCCACCGATGTGGGGAGCATTGGACAGAAGCTTTTCAGCTGCTGCAAGAAACAGAAAGACGGAGGTTTCGGCGCGATGTGGTGACATGCAACTCAGCATTGGGTACACTTGAGAAGGCCTGTCAGTGGCAGCGTGCCGTGCAAGCTGTCGGTGACATTCGAAAGCATCGCCTGGAGCGCAACTTGATCACTTTTTCGATCATGGCCAATTCACACAGAGCATGTGGCTCTTGGCCAGATGCCGTGCTGCTTCTGTGCGACAGTGAGAGCTGTCAACTAGAAGTGAATGCAGTGACATGCAATGCGGTTGTTGCTGTTTTGGAGAGGACATCGCAGTGGTCACGGGCCGTAAGCTTGCTGTGTACGATGGAGGCCACACACACTCAGGCGACGATTGTTACGTTCAATTCATTGATTAGCTCCTTTGGAAGGGCTGCGGAAAGTTCGCGAGCTTTGCTGATGACACAGAGTATAAGTAAGCTGCACCTGCAGCCTACTATTGTTACATACAGTGCAGCAGTTAGTGCATGTGAAGCTGCCTCGGATTGGAAGACTGGCCTGGAGATGCTCAATGCAGCTCAGAGACAGTGGCTGCAGTTGAATGTCATTCTTTACAGTGCCACCATAAGTGCGTGTGGCAAGTCCGCAATGTGGCTGCATGCTTTGCAGCTGCTACGGGAGATGGAGGTCATTAGCTTAGAGCCAAACACGATCACTTACAGCTCGGCAAGCACAGCTTGTGAGAGAGCTGCACAATGGCAGTGTGCGCTGCTGCTGCTCGAGGAGATGGAGCGCATTGAGGTGGTGCCGGATGTGATCGTGTTTAATGCTACAATAAGTGCCTGTGAAAAAGTTGGACATTGGCGAATGGCCCTGTACTTAATGAACGACTCGTTTTCACGCATGCAGCTCTTGCCAAACACAGTCACGTTCAACGCAGTATTGGCAGCATATGAGAAATCAAACCGTTGGCAAACCTCCGCCTGGCATCTGGACCAGATGAAGCAGCAGCAGCTTCAACTGGATGTCATCACATACAATTCGGTCATCTCTGCCTGTGAAAAGAACTCTGAGTGGCAGCAGGCCGTGTACATGTTGCACCAGCTTTGCACAGTGCATCTGGATCCGTCCCTTATAACATACAACGCATGCATCAGTGCATGCGAGAAGGGCGAGGAGTGGCAGCTTGCCTTGCAGCTTCTGCAAGAGGTTGAGCTGGGGCGCCTGCAAGCTGATATCATCACTTACAACTCGACCATCAGTGCATGTCAGAAGGCAGCACACTGGCAGTTAGCACTGGCCCTCTTGGACCGGCTGACATGTCTCCATGTTCGGCAGGATGTCATTACGCATAATTCAACCCTGAGTGCATGTGAGAGAGCTGCGCAGTGGCAGCAATCCATGGCCCTTCTCAGCAATACATGGCGTCTTGCGGGTCGCAATGACGAAATATCGTTTAACGTTGCTATCACTGCATGTTGGACTGCTATTGCCGCTGCACAAAAGTCGACTGGCCCCACAGGTTTCTGTGATGTGTCGATCTGCATGCACAGTTCGTGTTTATGAAACGTTTTTGGGATCAAGGGCTGCGGCAGAAGCGATCAACTGGCTAATTTGCAGAGGTCTTGTATGGGGTGCTAGTTCGCGTGGCTCGTGATCTCGAAAATGGTGGACTTGAAAAAACTTGTCTATGGTGATTGAATTGACACCTGTGGGCCCAAGACACAATGAGAATAATGCGCTGCTTCGTAACACCAGTCCGGAGTCCGGATCTCCGAAGTGAACCTTCCAAGCCTCATTCGATGAAGATGTTGGTGGAATCGAAGACGACAGAGGCTCACTAGGGTTGATTTTAGTTTGACTCAACGCTACAATCACTGCAAGAAGTGCGAGGACATCACATCATGTCACTTCCGACACCGAATAGCACCTAGTTTAGTTCATTCATGCCCGTAACGCCCCCGCAAGACTTGTCGGCGTCCGTAGGCGCTGGACTCCACCCGCGAAGAGCATGCAACCCCGAACCCCTGTTCAAGAATCCGAATCAGCGAAGCATGTCTGGTTGCCATGTTGCGATTTGGCCTGCTTGGCTTTGCCGGGCTACTGGCGGAGCAGGTGGAAGCACCGGAAGCACATGTGCCATGTGTTTTCCCCTTCTGCAGCTTCAGATGTTTCGAGGGTACCCTGGGCCAGCCGAACCGGACCGTTTTTGCACCAAACATTACCCGGGTTGAGCTGGAAAGTTCACCGGCGACCTATATGTATCCGATTGGCTTTGCTGTTCCCGAGGAAATGTTAGTGCCTTGTTTGCCGGAAAAATACTGGCCCCTGGCGCTTTCTGATGGAAGGAGAATACATGCAAATAAGGAGTACCAGTTTCAGTTCTACCAGGAGCACGAGTATCGGCGGCAGTACCGGCATGCCTATTTTGGTATCACCCGCAAGAAGTTTGGATATGATTGCCTGCGGCATTACGAGATTATTGCAAACGGAGCAATTCCGCTTTTCCTGAGCCTTGGCGACTTGCCAGAGAGGGCGTTGCCTTTCCTACCTCGAGACTTGCTCCACAAAGGTTGGGGCTTATTGGGAAACCGAAGCCTTCATGCTCTGCAGGCCAAACCGGCAAAGTCTTTCAAACTTCGTCAAAGCGAAATGATAAACTACTACACTCTCCTTGCTGATATGATGAGTTACGCACGACGCCATTTGACCACCAAAGCCATGGCCAAGTACGTGCTTGAAACCGTCCGGGCTGTCTCGGGCATGATTTCCCAAACCTGGCTTTGTCCCAAAAGGATTCTTTTTCTGTCTGGACGGATCTACCCTGACTACCAGAGGGATATGCTCTTGCATGGCCTCAAAAAGTTGTGTCCTTTAGTGGTAGACTTCCCACGCGTCGATCACATGTATGGCCCCAACCCCAGAATCCGCCCTGACCCAGTCCACGGCAACTGGCAGAAGAGCAGAGGAGACCTGCATAGCCGTGGCTTCACCTACTCCATGACCCTGGACTTTGATCTGGGCCGTGTTGATCGTTCTGACGTTCGCTCGAAAATCCTTGAACATCATTACGATATGGTGATTTTTGGGAGCATTTACAGAGACCCCATATATTTTCAAGAGGTCCAAAGCGTTTACAAGCCACCAGAGATCGTCTTCATTGATGGCGAGGACTTGCACCTCCGTAGCCCGAACAAGCTGGCTCAGTCTGGTGTCCTGTTTCGCCGAGAGCTGGTTCTGGGTGAAAAGGTGTGGTGAGACCGTGCAGCAACGAAGCCAGCCTGGAGACGTATAGTTCCCCCACGACCACGGAGGAAGCGGAGACAGTATGAGGAGACCACCGAGTCGGCACCCAGGCCGACTTCCAGCCCGACTTGACACGGAGGCGGTTTACGTTGACCGGACAATGCTGTCGCGTTTCCTTTGCAGGCTTGAATGTCTCTAGTCTCTGGTCGCGACATTTCTGGCCTGTCTGGTTGCAAATCAAGCCGACCAGCATTTAGTTTCCAGGAGTCTCGCGAACCTCCTGAGAGACACATGGCCAGTGCCCAGGAAGATTCCTGATACTCCTTGTCGTGCTGTACCGGGACCGGAGGGAAGCTGAAAAGCGACCCTCAGTTTCACAGCCCACCGAGTATACTTCCAAACGCTCGAGTGTCAGCTTTCCTGTCTGTCTGATTATGAAACTTGAACCTGTGCTGACTGGCTTGACGAGATCCGAGACATGTAGGAAGCCAGAGCCATCCAGACCGCAGAGAAGCATGCATCAAGCGATATGTTACTGCAAACATGCAGTGACATACAGTAGTCCTCGGCGCAATAGAACAGCCCACCTCGTAGAAAGAAAACACCGGAAGTCGCACATCTCAGCTGTTGGGCACCATGGTTGGCGCAGGCCAGTCGTTGTTGTGTAGTATAATGATGAGCTATGGAAGCTCCTAGACTCTGCCTGCCAGTTGCAGGACCTCGAGTGCTTTCCGAGGAAATCCCTCAAGCGACTGGCTCTCAGCTGTTCCCTGCGTTGCCCGGAGCGTCCGGCTAAAGCAGAATCTCTTCTACGAGGCCCGAAGAGATATGTGGCGAGCTCGACCTGGCTCGCCCACTTGGTGGCGCACTATGGTGGAACTCCATGCTGTGGAAGCTCGGCTGCATCGAGTAGGCCTGCCTCTCTCCGCTGCCTTGCGTTGCGCTGTGGCGTCGCCTGAGGACGAACTTTCCTCCTCTGGCGATGTTCAGCAGCAAGGACTTCCAAGAGGTCTCCACTGTCTTTGACTTGTCCTCAGCTAAATTATGGCGTCTGGCCCACAGGGGAAGCGATCGGATTTCTTTGCGAGCTTGTCAGCGCTGAACACCGACAGCAGGTCCGACACTAAGCATTGGGTTGACTTACTACGACGGCTGCGATGTATTCTTAATTTTTTAGGGTCCTAGACCTTATTGCAATAAAAGCAGGTGTCTGTGCGCACAAATGCACAGGGGCGGGTGCAAGAGACAAGTTGATAGAACTTGCGCTCATGCTGGAGTTCATGCTCATACAAGATGTAGGCATGCAAGAACTCGAGTGTGCGTCATCGGCACGAGAATTCTAACCCAGACATTTCTATTCCCAGATCGCAAGGTCCAAAGTCTTAGTGATGTGATTGGGCACACATCTGCACACGGCATGGTGATACGCCGTGCCTGTGCACTCGAGGCTTAGCGAGCAGTACGTCACGTTTACGGCAGCTCGACATGCCCAGAGCTGAGTTGAACCGTGTTGAAACCGGCTAGTCATCGAGACTTAGCGTGTTTTATACTTGCACTAGGATTTGTGCACGACGCGGCCTGTTCCCGAGAAGAACTGCCGCCTAACTGCCTGGGCCTCACATCACAGATGCAAGCTCGGAATCTCTAAGAAGTTCGTCCGTGAGTCAGGTTGAGTGCATGCAATACGAGGGTGTTCGTGAGCTTGCCTCAGCCTGCTGCATGTCGCAGACCTTTTCATGATTCGGCCCATGCTCCGCGGTTCCACCTGGCCAAGGACTGTACATGGAACTTTCCGCTGCAAGACTACATCCCTAAGCGTGACAATCACAACGTGCCTGATGTTCAGGCAGGGAACTCGCCTCGCCTCAGTTTGCGCTGATCCAGGATAAGTCCTCCCATTGCAGGCGCGCAGATTCTGGGACAACAACGTTGTCCACATGGGCCTCAACGCAGAGGAGAATCTGCACAGAGCTATGAGCATGCGAGGAATGAGACCTCAACATACCTGCACTGCCTTCGTAACAACAGTATGACTTCTCGAAATTTGCCTTGGCCTCGGTTCATTCGATTCAGCTAGGACCAGGATCCACCAACAAAGAGCGTGCACCCCACACTGGGGGGGCACGCCCCCTGTTCCCTGCGAAAGAAAGAAAGAGAAGTTAACCACATCGCAAGAGGGTGGCCTCGTTCCCCGGGCGGCTTGACTCACCCCTTTTGCCCGGAAGAAAAGGGAGGGAGAGGTCAGCCTTCACTCTTGAAACACCTGGAATAAGCGAGGGCGCACGAGCGCGAGGGAGGCAGTCGCTCCCCTTCACCGCAGGATAGAAAAGAAAGGAAAGCGAGAGCTTGGCTTTCTTGGCTGTCGAGGGCCCATCTAGGACGTTTAGCCAAGGAGGGCGCAATGATGAGGCCGAACGTTCATGTTCGGGGTGGGAGTCCTCCAGACCGTCACTCAAGTGCGTCGGTCTCGTTGACGCCTTTCATTTCAAATGGGAAAGCAGAGACGGAGAAAGACTGAGATAGCGAGAGGGAGAGGACGAGCGCGAGGTAGGGACTGCCTGGCAATGCAAAGCAAAGAGAGAGTTGACGTCCTTGGTACTGCAGAGCCCGTCCCACAAAATGTTGGACGAAGTTGCGCGACTGCACGAGTCGGGGGGGTCTGCCCTCGGCTGAAGCCCCTGGCCTTGCAAAGCAAAAGTCAGTTGACTGGTTCGATGTTTGTCCAGGCATGGTGATTAAGTTTAAAACTGCGCCGCAATGTGGCTTGCAACTTCAGGAGTTCTCCGAGAAAGTGATGCCGGTTGGCGACATCGAGGTCGCTCACCTTTCTGCGATAGACTGGGGCGCAGTGACGTTTGACATGCCCGCCCAAACACACTGACAGGCGGAGATTCGCATCGCGGACTTTGCCGGCAATCCCACCTGGGGCTCCTTGCTGGCATAACATGGTTTTGGTGAACCGCGGCCAGCACCATCTATTCGGCGCATTTCTGCCACGACAGCCAGTGCATGGCCTTTTGGTTTTTCTTTCAGCTGAAAGATGCCGCCCTAAGGATACTACCCATGCGTTATGCGCCGGCACCTCGGGACACGTGCTGGGTTGTAGTCTAGAAATTAAAGCTGGTGCCACGGCCAGGGTTGTCGAGCGTTAAAGAAAGGCTTTTGTGTGGCGACAAATACAGCAAGCCCAAGGGTTCAGCTTGGCTGTTCCAGAGTGTGCTCAGAAAGACAAGATAGGACCCGGATGTTAAAAAAAGGCACCATTGCCCGAGGAACCCGTGACACCTCACAGCGCCCCCCCCCCCCATTCCCGCCTCCCCCACTGCCCTGTGGAATGGCCCAGGCATCGGCGGCTGGCCCTTCCGGCTGCGGAAAATCGGGACCTTTGAAGGATATGGGAAGGCGGGTGAACAGGCTTTACGTCGCTTTCAATGCACTCTCCCTGAAACTCGGTGTCTTTGCCTTCGACCTCAGAATGGGCACCATGAGCTGAACATTGGCTGGATCCTTGGAATGCGGCAGATGGAAGCGCCATGTCAGATGCGAATGCCTCAGCAAAGATGCTTAGCGTGAGGTCTTCATTACTTCGAGCAGGACAAGCTTTGGAACCTGCTAGAAGGCAAGCTGTTTCGAGCACCTCCATACAAGAAGTAGTACGATGCTTTGAGACCGCCAGGTCCCGCCAGCTTGGCCGCAACGGGGCGAGATCCTTTGTTGCTTTGGTGACCAGATGCATTGTGCAGCTCAAACACCGCGAAGGCCCGGGCAAACCATGGCAATCCAGGGAAACCAACGTCGCGGCTTCAAGTTCTATGCTTCGGCCTTAGGCCAGAGATGTCTGCGTTCGCTGGACAGACGCGCCCAGGATTGTAAGGGGAAGAGCCCATGTTGCTTCCCAGTTCTGTGGGGAGTGCGACCTTTTCCTCAGACCTCCTCTAGACCTTTTCGAAGCAGGGTTTCGATACTCAGCTGTTGTCTACTGGGCACATCTGCGCACAAGGCAATGCTGACCGACCTAGACTGGTTGGGGCCCAACCTGAACGGCAAGAAGCATGACGACCCAGAGGCAAACAGGGAAGCAGCCTTCTGGCGATGGCATTCCATGGAGCCAGCTGCACCATGCAGGTACCGCAGGAGAAGGGCTACGTGTGGTTCACTGTGGAGGAGACAATAGAGGCTCGCGCAACCTCCCCCAGTTCAATAGGAAAGGCTGCCGGAGACTCAGTCACGAACTTTCTGAAGTGCCTTGTCGATGCCTGGGGTTTCTAAGGTACGTATCAAGTTGCTGGACGAAGGCATCATTCCGGCTTGGCTTGATCTGCACTACCTGCAGGTGTTTGCAGGCCATGTGCTCAGGCTCATAGTTTGGCCCATGCATTGAAGTAATAATAACAACATTTCACTGTCTACACAAAGAAGATGACATGAAGTGGCATGGCACCTGTCCACAAGCACCCGTGGCCTTGCATCTTTCGCTCTCCGACTGGCTCAGGTGGTGTCCCTCTGGGCTTCTTCAGCCAGGCAGATGTGGACCCGGAGTCCGAGGGCACCGCTTTAGCTTGGATCTAAGTGTAACACACGCGCGCGCGCGCGCGTGCGCGTGTGCGCGTGCGCAAGATCCTGCACGTACCTGCGCGAAGGAAGACGGACCGCAAAGCTATTCCGTTGGCGGAGGAACGCAAAGTCTTGGAAAGGCAGGAAGATTTGGCATGACATGGAATGATACAGCTCTGCAGTCAGTACCATTGGCTTTCAAGAAAAGGCTGGCTGGCTGCGGCATACCGCTGGAACTGATCAAACTTCAGAGGGTAGTTGACTCCGTCGCAACAGGTGCAGGTGCTTCGAACGTCATCATACCGGCGTGTGGTAGCACAGAATGCGTGCAGCCGCCTCGTCTTTAAGGATTCCGGCGCAGTGCGGTTTGCTGCGCACCCACTGCTGAGAAGTGCGGCCCTGCGGCTCGTAGCGGTGCAGGACCCCTTGGAAGCACAGGCCAATGATATCGTGGACATGGGCGGTTCTCTGAGAGCCGAGAATCCCCATTCTCCTTGTGACCATTTCCGGGACTTCGGACTGAGGTTGGGCCATCTTCGACTGCTGCTACAAAGGCTATCAGCGGCTATCGGTCTCGAAGCTCCTAGCAAGTTCTTTGTGGATGCCTGCGAGGTGCGACCATCCGTGTGGGAAAGCATGCAGGCAAGTGGGCCGAAGATGCAGGGGCAGACCACGGAATGGTGGACTTCAAGGCTGTGTGCGAGCGGTTCCTTGAAGGGAAGGCTAGCTGAGATCCCGCTCCTGTTCAAGGCATCTGGACCACCGCCTCTGTGCCACGGAGAGTACAAGGACCCCGCATGGCCTGGGCATGAGGAATTCGCAGACCTAGGTGCGTGCTGCATCTTCGGAATTTTCACAGGACAAGGTGACAATTCAGGCGCCCCGCTCTGATTACCTCTTCGAGCGACGCTTGGTCAAGTGAGGCAGTACCAAAGCAGGAGCTGTGCGAATTCACCAAGTGGGGGTTGGAGGAGTTGTGCGTGCTGCATGACTCGACTCGCTTCCAGCTGAAATGCCAGCAGCCCTGGCTTGCGCTAATCAGCGCGGATGCTCGACCGCAAGGCAGGCGAAGCCTTGCTGCTCAGAGATTTGCAAAGTCTTCCGGGTCCGAACTCTGGACTCTCTTCCTTGCATATGAAGTAGGATCGTTTGTATATGGTGGGTTTTCTTACAGGATGCGAAGAATTACAAACCTTATAGCTTATATCACACTCATATCGCAGCACAGATGAGTGATGCTGAGGGTTCCTCATGGTTCCTGTCAAAGAGAAGACGAACCTGTTGCCGCGGAAAGATAGTGTCAGGTTGCCGCATGTGATTCTCATCAGTGCCATTAGCATCATCAACATCAGATTCGCTACTGATACTGCCGGTGCTGGCACCTGTTTCTGCCACAGTCGCTGTTGTCATCACTGTTACAAGGCTATCACGCTGGCTCAGTTTCAATTCGTGTTCCTTTCGTCGTTATAGGTATAGCCGTTCTTCGAATTTGATTATTCTTCATGGTCGTTGTCTCTACTACTATTGTTATTACTTGCATAAGTGTTCTTGCCATCACGTCCACGTGCATACCATCCCGTCGTCAACATGACTAGTAGTATAGGTGTTTCTGATCGGAGGCAGGGATTAAGTTGTGGTCATTTTCGTCGAAAGAACTGTGCTGTGGACACTGTGGGCTTTGTTAACTGCGTCGAACTGCCATTCATCGCTGTCTTCGGCTCAAGGGAGCAGTGAGCAGTGGAGAAATGCAAGAGACAATCACAGGCAAAGTCTTCATGCTACCGACACTGGGCTTTGGTGATTGTGCTAGCTTCTGCGGCTGCGTTTACTATCAAGATAGGCTGGCCGCCTTGATGGCGTAGGAATGCACATAGCAGTCTGCACAGTTCCCTCTAAGCATAAGAGCAGGCCAGTTCGTTGACTCGCATAGAGGTCAGAAACAGACTTTGTTGACATGTTCATCCTGTGCGGAAAGCTTGGAGCGAAGAGTGTAGCGATTGCCAAAAGACCCACAACCATTTGCCCAATCACCTGCTGTCATACCTCCCCCCAAAACTGGGTTGTTTTGCATTGGGATTGCGGCACTATGGCGGATCCAACAGGTCTGCTGCCTAACACAGGCTGCAAGCTCTTCTCGTCTCGTTGTTTGTCATAGCTCGGTGCTGCTTCTTGGAGGATGCCAACCAACCTGGGTTCATGTCATCATAAGACCTCCATGCCACACGGCCAGTATGAGTGTGCCCGAGCTATGCCTCGGTAAGTCAACGTGGGGCAGATTTTCATTGCAAAACAGCTCCCGTTGCTGAACATTTGTACACCTTTAGTATGATTGGGCGATTCCTGAAGGTGTGGATAACACATCCGCCGATGATCTGCTTATGCAGATGGCAGGGCCCAGAGCTGGATGAGTTCTGTGCACGCACATTGTGTCCGCAAGCACCCAGGTCGGCAAGGCCAAGGTGGGAGAAGGCGCCAAATGGAAAGTCTTTGAGATGTTCTTTCGAGTCTCTCTTCCCCGCGCAACCTGTGGACAGTTTATGTATCCCTGGGCTCAGGTGCATGAGAGATCTTGACAGTGCATGTACTCAAGCGGACCCGGGAAATCGGCTTTGGCGTTGGGGCCAGGCGAAGCTGGCGCTGCGCCTGAACCGGCCCAGGGCGACGACAAAGAAAACAAAGAGAACAAAGACGTTGGTGAGAACAAGGCTGGCCGGGGTGGAGTTTATTTGAGTCCAAGTTCAGCCGCATGGCGTCAAGACAGAATGAGAAAATAAGTGCATTGCACGAAGTGCTCTGGAAGCAGGGTCTTCCTGTGCACTCGAGCCCACTGCAGCTTGTGGCTCGAGAGGTCCCGGAACCACCATGGCACCCGTTGCCCGGTGGGGCCGCGGACCGGGAAAAGATCCGTTTCTCGAGCCATGGCTGGCATCGACTTGCCTACGCAGGAGCAGCTCAACAGCATCACCTCACTTGGGTGAGCCTTGAGGCTAACGTCTGGGGTCGAGAATGCCTTGGGTAATGTTCCCGGTCTTCGGATGCTGGGCAACATCCCGGCGGATGCCCTGCGGATGGCGGTCAATGTCGCGCGTGTCCAGCGAGGCCTGGCGGTGGTCGAGTCGACACAAGTGGGGCTCCTTTGGAGGGTGGCGCGACTGAAGATGCTTTCGTTTTGGGCCCTTCCCCTCCTGTGGCGGCGGCGGCCTGTGGGGGCCTCGCTACCCCGGCCCCGCGGACCTCGCCAAGAGGAAGGTCAAAGTCAACAGTGTGCTTGACCAGGCCGACGAGGCGGAGGTTCCGGAGCTAGCTAGACGGCTACTTCAAGGTGCTGGAAAAGTACAAAGGAGGGCCGGTGAGACAAGTGTCAGCGCTGAAGGTTAGGGTGCTGGACTTGGGTTTTGGGGGAGTGCCTGCCCAAGCACTTCTGGCCCACGTGGACAAAGCCGCGTGGGCAAGGCTCCGCAACGCAGGTCCCATCACCGTACCCAAAAGCAGCTGCTCCGGCCCTGCTGGTCCGTGAAAAACTTGCCCTTGGAGTCTCTCTTCAGGCCCTTGCCGCCCTTGCCCTTGCCCCCTTTCGGCGTGCCACGGGCTCGGGAGCTGGCTTGGCCCTGTTTCACGGCCTTATCCTTGAGCTTAGTCGTCTGGCTCTTCCTCTTGGTGCTCTTCGGGGGAGGGTGTTCCTCCGCTTCGTGCCCCGCCAGGTCGGTGGCGCGGCTGGAACCCGTGGGCTCCAACTCTGGTCGTGGTCTTCCTGGAGCTTCCTGCGGACCTGTCTTCCGCCACCACCAGCAAACGTGCGGGTAGCGGACTGGGCCCCGTCAGTTCTCCGACTTTCGCTGTCTCCCTACGCCGACTTGCGAAGAGCCTCAAGTTCAAGAACCACATCCTCCAGCCCGATCCTCATGTTCGAGGTGAAGGACACGGCGGGAACGGTTGTGCCCATCGTGAGTCGAGCAGTTCACCTGGCCCCGCCCTGCCGGTCCTTCACCAGGGCCAGGAATGACCGCAGGGACGGGGGGCCCGGGAGGATCAGGTCCGACGCTAAGCCGGCAAGGTGGGGACCGGTCGCGGAAGAAGGCAACCTCCTCGCCCTTCGTGCTGAGGCCTTCGCAGAAGAGCAGGAGAAGGGAGGTCGGCTCTTTACCATCGAGCGCCCCCTCCGCTCGTACATGTGTGGGACCTCAAGCCGTTCAAGAAGCGCAGGAATGAGAGGAGGGGCATGCTTTTGGCTCTGGGTCGGACCGCAAGAAGCCCACCGGCATCCTCACGAACGGTGAGTGCTTCCACAATCTGGCAAAGAGGTGCAGCCAACCACTCCCACGTCCTGCTGAAAGGAAAGGTGTGGAGCGGCGCAAGGCGGTGGTTCCACCCGGTTTCAAGTTTCAAGAAGCCGGGGTGGAACAAGCTAGTCAGGGAAGGGGCCGAGTGACAGGACCCGGTAGGGAAAGGCGTGCCGAAACGGGAGCCGCGCCGGACGTCGGCTTGTGACAAAAAAGAGGCCCGAGAGCCGCCTCCGCCACCAGCTTTGGCGGAATCTTGTTGAGCCAGGAGGGTGTGCCACTGGTTTGCCGCCTTCCCTGCAGACGTCCTGGACGGAGGAGGGCCAACCGGGGATCTGCGGGCTCCATGCCTGAAGTAAGGTCGGGGGCGTTCTGTAAGTCCAGAACCGGTGTCCTTGAGGGACCCGAGCTAAGCTCGCTCGGATCCAGCCGCCTTCATCAAAAAGGATGCGCGGGTTGAGCGTGCCGGGTGGTTGGGCGGGGGCACGCGAACACACACGGTTGTTGTGCATGGAACGAAGTGCTAATAATAACAACCGGGGTGTTTGCTGGAGACAGGGTCTTCCTGTGCACTCGAGCCCACTGCAGCTTGTGGCTCGAGAGGTCCCGGAATTACCAGGGCAGGGAAAAGATCCGTTATTTAACGGTTCATTTCCTGCGCTACCAGCTCGAGGCTGGGACTGTGACGGGGCAAGACGGTGTGGAGAGCCTTGCAGGGTACTCAGCGCCCGTCGACGCACCGGCAATTCGGACTGGCGAATGGCCCGCTGGGAATTCTCGCAGAAGAGGCGATGGTCGTTTTGGGATAGATCCCTTTTAGTCCTTTCATTACCTCTTAACGGGGGTCTCGGGGCCCCTGCCCTCCCCTCCGAGGCCTAGGAACCCCCTAGAAGGGGGGGGGAGGTTTCTTTAGGAAGTCCCCTCCCTGAATTTCCTCCTGCGAACTAAGAGGAGGAAAAGAAGGAGAGGAGAAGACAGGAGGGCCACCCCGGGAGGCCGGGCGTAGGCCCTGCCGACTCCTTGCCTGAAGTAAGGTAGGGGGCGTGCTGTAAGTCCAGAACCGGTGTTCTAGAGGGACCCGGTTGTGGCGACCGTTTCGAGCTAAGCTCGCTCGGATCCAGCCGCCTTCATCAAAAAGGATGCGCGGGTTGAGCGTTCCTGGTGGTTGGGCGGGGGCACGCGAACACACACGGTTGTTGCTCCGTAGCCTGATCCCTGCAACGCTTCAAGCAAGAAGAGAAAGACTCCTTTCCGCTAGTTCGGTCTGGCCTTTTTCAGGTGTGCGTGCATGTGCCAGACCCTGCTCGTCAGCGTTGCCAATACTGGCCCAAGCAACTAGATCAAGCAAGACAGAATTTCGACACTGGGCTCAGGATGGGAGGCATTTCAACATGACCTGACGCGTCTGAAAGAGCATTAAACCGAAGATGGCCTTCACATGAAGGGCCTGCATGGAATCTTTTGCTTCGGCCGAAGCGGCTATCGATGCCCCAATGTAAAGACTGTCCAGATGCCTGCAGCTGCTTGCTGGAGCTGCCGCCCCTTCCCTCGTGTTTGGGGCCAGCTGTGTGCACAAATCGGGAGGTGCCACCACAGGAGCAGGGGACCTGTTTTTTTGCGAAGCTGCTTTTGTACAGTCGGCCCATGTCAACACTCGAAGAGCCCCGCATCATCAAGCTTGAGAGGACTGGGGCATGACAGCCACGCAATTCCGCGAGCAACTTCTCCTGCAACAAATCGGTACCAGCTTCCGTGTTCATAAGCTCAGAAGAATAGAACATTGCGAACGAGATACCCAGCCATCCACAGCATCGGAAGAATCGAATTGCCTCAGCTAGCGCACTCAATGCTATAAGATTCCGGAAACAATCATTGCCGTGCCAGAGGTTTGTGTCTGAATGCCGACAGACCGCACTGTGGCCATGGATAAAGGAGATGCGAGATGTCGTGACGTTGTATGACACCTGGCAGTGCAAGCATCATTGGCTGAGTCACGTAAGCAATGTTGGGGACCTTGTCGGCCGAAGGCTTGCGAGCTCTGCCGTGTGTAGTGCAAGCGCCACGATACAGGTGACCAGGTAGGCCGACAGAGCGTTCAGCATTGCAGCACGGGCCCTGTAAAGCTGTAAGATCCAAGCTGACACAGGCCGGTGACATGTGTGCACCGAAGGAACGAATCTTCACTTCGACCACATAACGAGTCCCTGCGTGAATGTCTGCACCTTTCCGAGGACGTTATCCAACAGCTTGTGAAGCCATGGACTCGGGGCACGGGTTGTGGAATTGCCCTGCTGATGAACCACCAAGCGCCGTGCTACTCGGTAGCAGCCACGACAGTGGCGGTACCGACCTTGATCGCTGTGTGGCCATCTTGCTGACTGCGTCTCAGGCGGACGCTCGTAGCTACGCTGGAACTTCGACACAGCTTTGCGACAAGTCGCATGTTCAACAGAGGTCGGGCAACGTTGATGATTTCCCACACGTGGGCAGCATCTTGACTGCAAGGCTGTCAATCTTAGGACTGAGTTGAAGCAGGAATCCTGGCAGGGCCACACCATGCTGTTGCCGGGATTCTAAGTCGTGCTCCTGTTACAGGGCGGTCTACGCCGAAAATCCGTATCAACCCGTGTAAATGATTGTATACAGAGAAGGAAAGAAGAGTGTTGAACGAAAAGAGGGAGGGCGTCACCAAGAAACAGAGTGGGGGTGGAGACGAAGGTTGGTTGGGCAAGAGTACAAGAAGAGAAGGTTCTTGTGTTTAACTGCTTAACAGGCCCACCGTACGTAGCTGTCCAGGGCTTGTGCATGCAACATAAATTAACTCCTGGTAAGCCCAAAACCCGAAAACGCAAATGCAAAGCCCCAGGAGGCCTGAACAGCAAACCGAAAATTACAAACTCCACACCGAGCAGGCCCCAACCCCCAAACCCCAATCCTTCCCTTATCTCCAAACCGTTAGCCCTAAGCCCCAACCCTACGCCCAGTCCCGCAGCGCACAAACCCGGAAAGGTTTAGCCTAAGACAGTCTAGCGTTTGGAGCTCGACTAAGCTTAAACCCTACATCCGAACCCACAAAGCCCAACCACCAAACCCGAAACCGCAGACGGTGACGGAAGGGAAGAGATGCGGTCGACACCAGCGGTCGGAACGATTATAGCTAGATCTTGACCTCTGACCATCGGCCACAGCCGCTTCAAACATGCTGCTACTGTTTGGCGCTCTGCGTTCAGTGTCCATAATGTGCGCCATGTCTACCTCCCAAACGGTTCCAACCCCGCAGACAGGGCACTACATGAGATCGCATCGGAAAGCCGGAGGAAGAGGGTGAACATCTCATGGCCGACCTCTTGCCTCGTTTCCTTTCGCCGTCTGGCAAACTTCAGTACACACCCCGCTTGCAAGCAAGACGGCCCATTTGAAAAAGCCGCCGCTCAATCAACAGTCGGACTACTGACGACCGGAGCAGTAGTGACGACCGGAACACAGCCTCTCGTTCGAAGAGAGGTCCGACCAAAACGAATGTAAAAAGCAGGGATGCACGCCGATCGGTGTCGAGACGGTGTGTTGTACTCAACAACTGCACTTCCATGCTCCTTAAGCTTGGGGGAGCCTTGTTGTACTGTGCCTCTCGTAGAGGGTAGCCGGGTTAAGGCGGACTCTTGCTCTTGAAGTCGGCTAGTTATAGTTCCCTTTCTTATTTCGTTTTCCTCCCTGTGCAAGGAGGACATGGACGAGTGTGAGGAAGCTATTGTCGACTATTGCTTGGAAGTCGCTTCCGGGCTCTCCACCAGTATTTGGTTCTGCGGATTTGCCCAATACCAGGCAGGAGATGAGCCTGGCGATGTGGGGCCGAGCATCAGTGAACAGCTCAAGCTGGATCCTTTCGGATCTGTGATTCGACACACGACTCCGGCTCTTGGTATGGTGGTGGTTCACACATCATCTGCCCGAGTCTATGAGCGTTTATGGAGTCCTGGTTGAAATTGATCACGCCCTTGTAAATTGATCGCTCAAGCCTAGAACCTGCGGATGAGCCTCCGCTGTTCTAAGGGTACAAAGCATGTGTTTGATTCCGAAGGTACTAAAACCATTCAAATTAGCCAAGGTGTGTGTATGAAATTGCAGAAGCCACGCGCCTCGAATCCAAAGCTGCTTGATGGCTATGTTTCTGCTTCGCATACTTGCTGTGTGAGGCGCGAAGCTGCCGATTGGAGCTTCGTCACATTTCACGTATCCACAAAGTGGCCTCGAAATCAGGTTGGCATCGCCTTCTCTGAGCGTTACCTGAATCAGCGCCAGTCATCGTTAGTGGAGCTGTTAAAAGCTCGCACTGACAGCGCTGTGTGCAGCAATCCTGCCGATGCCGAGATGATCCGGTCACGTATTCAGGACCTGGGAGGCGGTGGAGGGGGGGAGCTCTGTGACAGCGGCAATAGTGGGCCGGGCTGTGGGCTGTGCCAGGCTTCCGTGCCCTGGACTGGAAGATCTTCTCCTTTCGCCTGCAATCCCTTCGGGCCGTGCTGGCCAAGAAGGCGGCCGCTCGGGGTTTGGGTCGCATTCGCGATGCGCCACACGCGCCCACTGTAAGCTACATGACAGCAGGTCGCGAGGCACTGCAACCCGTCAATCCTTGACCATGCTAATGTTTGCTTCTCCACTTTCCACGCCGTGGATAGCTGCCCGTGGAATGACAACCTTTTTGTGCCATGTCACGCCACGCCCCATCGCAACCCACATCAACCAAGGCCCGCGAGTGCCCACAAGGATTCATGTCAATTTTGTGTCATTGCCTTTGGATGTGTTACTTTAGATTGCGGCGCCCAGTATTGTCCTGCATCAGGACCCGAACTGGCAGGACATGCTGGCAGATGAGCTGCAGCGTGCTGAGGAGGAGCTGAACAATTGGTCTTTGTTCGGACGCTCAAAGAATCCCGGCAGGCTTGTGTCCGAAGTTTTGCTGCAGGTCCCCGTCTTAAGGTCCCTTGACTGCAGGTTTGAGCAATTAAGCTGAGGAGTGAGAAACCTTCTCACGCACGAAGTCGAATGGTGCTGCTCGTGGCCATGGGCAGCGTTTCAGTCATCAGGGCCGCATGCAGACGTTCAAGAGCACGATCGATGCACCAGCACACACATCGTATTTCCCGATCTCTCTGTCGAGAATCAACACAAGACTTGACACGGAGTCTACGCATGAAGCAGCATGTTGGTGCTCAGGTTGGCCTGGTCGTCACTGGTGTTGCGGTTGCCGCAACATTGAGAGCCACTTCGACAACAGAGGAGACCTTGCAGTGGCCGTCTAATATTCTGAAACAACCGTTGACTGCGGATTGAGCTGCCACCAGGACTACTGGCCTGAGCCCGCGGGACTTCTGCCTGTTACGCTTTGTTTAAGTTACTGTGATGTGCTGGATTTTCAACTTCCGACTGCCTGCGGCTGTTCTTTTGGCTGAGACGAGACTTCTTTGTCAGGAACCACCACCACCGCTGGATTTGGCACATCTGGTCACGGCTGGCCTGCACCGGCTCCACCGCCGCCTGAGGATGATTGGCCTGCACCGCCACCCCCGGCGCCGCCGCCCATGAGGCAGCAAGAGCCACTGGAGGGAGTGCCGGAGGCTCAAGTGGATGTTTGCTTCAAGAACTTCAGTGTTTTACGTAAGTGGGTCCCTGACAGTACTGAGGAGTCCAGGCATGGCTCCTCGGCACAACCAGCCATGCTTTGCTAGCTACCTGTAGCAGCTGTTGCAAGCGTGGTAAAATGCGAGCTGCGATAAGGACACTTCATTGCTGGTGACTCTGGTCAGCGTGTCACGGCCCTGGATCCCTCTTGCCGCCAACAGGACGTGTCAGTTTGAATGGTGATGAATTCGTGGGCCTGAGGTTATTCCTGGGTGGCGTTTGCTTGCTGCTAGTCTGTGTGCTTGCCATGCGGCGCTGCAGAGTTCCAGCTCGACGTACAGCGCAAGACAGCCGCTTGGAGAGGACGGCCCCCCGACTACTAGACCCCCGCTGGCAAGGCTGCAAGGATATTGCTGCCAGGAGCCAACTCGATTGGGAGGAGAAGCTCAAACTCGCCAAGGAGGCAAGTTATTGCACGATATTTTCGACGTGAGGGCGGCGGCGGCGGGGGGCTGACTGGCAGGCTGCTTGGGGAGTTCTCTAGAAACTCTGACTCCAGGTCTGCTTCTGCGACGATGCTGCACCCAGCCGCAGCAGGGTGTCACTTTGACAGATCAAGTGGCCTTCAGGGGGGGCCAGAAGAAGCTTTCCCTGAACAGCTGGCTTGGAGACTTGATGCCCGACAGCGGCATGTTAGTGAACCATCTTCGTTCTGTGTGTCTAGATCAGAAGAGGAGGGACTTCGCATGGGCTTGTACAGACCTTGGCCCAACAAGGAGAATGACTCTGTCATGTACAGTTTGCTCATGCAGTTTTGATAGGCACTGGCTTAGCCGCAACTTCAGCAGGATCGTCTTCCAATTGGTCGTAATTTGTGCGGTTGGATGTTTGCGCGCTGTGCACATTAAGCTTTGTAGTAAGCTGCCTGCCCCAGATAGCCGTTTGTGCTGACATGGCACATTGCAGACTTCCAACACTCACGAACATGAAAGCCTGTGTGTAGCCAAAGGCTAGCATGGCTGAGCCGGTGCTGGAGCATCGCTCTAAACAGGAACAAGTTTGGGTCGGGCAGGCTGAAAGTTGCGGGGTCTAGCGTCTAGAATAAACCTTATGTTCTGGTGTGAGCTGGCACAGTTTGTATCAGAGGAGCTGCTGAAAGATCAACCGCATTCGACAGGCTGAGACGGCAGAGACCGATGGCAAAAGCACAGCCGATGGCAAGGGTCCCACGCCAGCACTGCCGGCACCAAAGGCATCTTGATCTTTGCCTCAAGGGTTCTTGCGGCATCTTGGGACCTTCCCCAACCCTCGCAAGGTGTGTTCCTGGGGTTAAAGCATCGAGCAGACGGCTAGTTGAGATTACATCATGATTTCGATAATTGAAGCTGCCGAGCCCACCTGTTGCACTACTTTCTTGTTGGTCAGCGATTCGATTGCGATGCAATGCCGATATCACAGCTGCCATCGGTTGGCGGTTTGCAGAGCAGTCCGATGCATCGGGATTGCCAACAGTGTGTTTCAGTTTGCTACAGCGGCCGCTCTGCACCGTGCTAGTATTTGTCCATCGGGACCCTGACCGAAATCATTCTTACTCGGGATGCGGGCTCTGGTTTTCTGTTCTGCTCGCACAGGTGGCCACGATGGTGATTGAATCTGACTCGGACACGGAGAAGGGAAAGGCATATTTAATATCCATGCTGGCAAGTGGCTTCAAACTGCAGAGTCCGAGAGAGGCTCTGAGGCTTTTCTCGCGAGGCTCCAGCTCCGGCTCCCCCCGCAGCGCCACCGGCAACGCCCCCTGCCGCGGCACCTCCACCTCCTGCCGCAGCTGCGCCGGCGCAGGTTCGAACTTCATGTGTTTTGTCGAGAAGAGGATAGCGGATAGGCAAAGGCAGGCTCAGGCTCCGCAACTGGGTTGAGGTCAGCTCAGGCGTTCGAAAGGTCGACTCACCTCTGGGCGTATTGCACTCAACCTGTCGAAGGAAAAAGAAAAGTCAAAGAAAGAGAAAAAGGAGAAGAAAAAGAAAGCCAAGAGCTCTTCATCTTCGCCGGGAGCTTGGGATTGCGTGGGATGCCAGGAGTCAGCCTGCAACAGTCGTGTGTGGAAGAGTCTTGCAGATATAACAGCTCCGGCTTCGTCTCTGGAAGCCTTCAGCAGTAGTCAGCCACAAAGCCTTCAAGTTCTGGGTCTGGCCGTACGACGCGCTGTTCCCAGGGACAGCGACAGCGATTCGGATGCGCCGAAGAAGAAACGGAGGCCTGCCTGGGCGAAAGTCGAAAGTGCCACGTACCTGCGAACACTGACATCTCGAAGCAATTCGCATCATCCGAATTTCCGAAGGATCAACAACTTCAGCTCCCTGCGGAATATCGAGAAGGAACGAGCGTGGCCAGCGCGCTTTGCAGAGTACCTGCTGCACTGATCGTGGAGCTGAGCTGGCGGCCAGCACGTCGGTTCAACACCCGATTTCGTTATGCCAGGCGGAGGTGCGCAAAAATCGAAATGCCGGCGCGGATGCCGCGCAGGCAATGCTGAAAGCGAGAAGCTTACATGGAGATTTGCTGAGGCTGCTGGCTATTGCATTTCCAGGGCTTTGTGCTGGCTGTCAAACTCGCAATAGGTCCATGCTGGTGTTTGCTTCAACAATCTCAGGCACTCAGCGACAACCCGTACTTCGCCCCGTAAGGCTGAAGACTTTGGAAGCGACCGATCATGAGCTGTGCCAGGGTAAGGATTTGTTCACGCATGGCCTGCGCCCATGATGGCATGATTTCACGAGCTGCGCCGCTACGCGATGCAGGCCAGAAGATCAAATCTGACTTCGCGGATCCGAGAGCTGTCGAGCGGTAGAAGACCTCCAAAGTATGTTTCTGAGGCCAGCAGCTGGCACCATGCCACACAGTCTCTGCGAACTATGTGAGATCAAACTTGTTGCCTCCTTGTCTTCCGATCTTGCAGGCGCCAGGACCATCTCATAGCTTGCTCGTTTGAGCATTGCCTTTGTTTTGCGCCATCTTTGGGCTCAAACCGCAGGGCCTGTGGAGAGGGCAGATCGGCAGATGTGACAAAGACTCGACCTGCCGCTGGCTTTGTGCCATGCAGCCTCAGGCTTGGGCCGGGCCCAAGCCTGTCCTTTGTGTGTCTGCGTGTCCTGGCTGTCGACTGCTTGCCAATGCTTGCCAGGCATTGTTGACAGCTTTGCCACTCTTCGTCATTTTGCGCTACAATCTGCAACTTGGCCTGCACGAGTCAGACGCTTCCACAGCCATCTGTTTCAGCGGCTGAGGTGCGAAGAACCGCTGCCCAAGAAGGCGTTGAACCCGGTTGAACGATGACATCCTCGCCTCACACGCCGCTGCTGCTTTTGTCGTCCAGGGCAATTTGCACGAGCCAAGGTTGTGCAGACACCGTCGGTGCTGCCCAGCCTCACTCCACAGTCACAGGCGGGATCCGGCACACCTGCTCGTAGTGTTTAGAATATGGGACTAGAAGTCTTCAAGTTCCGTCGCACATGTCTCGGTGAGTTGTGAGGCCACCAACGCCTGGCAAGCAGAGGGCAAGGCAGAAGCAGTATCAATGCATTGATTAGATTCGAACGTATTCCCCGAGCTGCTTGTGTGCCCACATGGGAATTGAACAGTAACACTACGTACACTGAGAGCTTGAGCATCGAGAATGCGTCCCCGACGGTCAGAGATGGGGACATGAACACAGTCATAGGCATCCAAGATATTCGAGATTCGAGTTTTGCAGGCCGATCCGGCGACGGATGTCCGGGGGGAGTGCTCGGATCTTGGCTTTGCGAACCTGGCATAGGGCTCGAAAGACATTGGACCTATGGTTGACAGCTCTGAGCATGGCGAACATGTCCGGTCAGGTGGCTTTGGAAACTGTCTGGCAGCTGTGCCAGGCTGCATTCCAAAAGGTTGGCCGGCATCATGTGTCGTACTGATAAGCGCTAATGCAGGAATCCATCAAGAGTAGAAATCTCCCTGCAGCTCGTCAAAGGTCACAGGAGTGGCACGAGTTTGATACGTAGAACATAGAGCATCAGCATTGGAGTGCCGAGTGTGGGAAACGGCTACAACATTGATGCTGTTCACAGATGTGGGAGGCTCCATGGCTGCTCTCTGCGAGCCTTCACAGGGCAAGCCAGGCAATGTGAGCTGGTTGCAAGTGAACGAAACTTGGCCAACTATGCCGCAGACATGAGCTGACGGCAAAGCGCAGTGCATGCCGCGAGAGCTTAAAAACCTCTTGAGGGTGCGGCTGCTGCATTGCTGCATATGCGAGTTTTCAATACCGCCTGGCAGCTAATCAGAAATTCAGGCTACCTCAGCTGCAGTCTTCCATCCCAGCCATTAACTCGTCACAACGTGTCAAGGGTCTTCAACGAGCAGCAAAAGCTGATTCTGGATGGAAAGCTCATATCTGCTGAGGCTTTATGTTCTCACTGCGTGCGGCGACATGCCAGGCTGGAGACCCGAGGCCTGCAGGACTCCAGGACTCTTGATTCCATGGTGATCGTGGCACGCACCCGAACCTGCCCATGCTGAGTGAAGAGTGTGAGTTCAGTGATTCAGTCTTGCGAGCAATCAATGCAACCGGTAACGTTATGCGGCACACGTCACACTCAGCATGGTCTGTGGATTTCAATGTTTCTGCGACAGAGCCGCTGCAACCTGCGATCAGAGAGTGTCTTACTGACAGAGACATGGAGGACTAGGCTCTGACCAGGCCAGTCATGCAGTCGGCCATAGAAGTTGCAGCAAGCTGCGCGGGATCAGCGATGTGCAAAGCGTCGTTGCACGGAATACCCACCCGAATACGCTTCAGTCGCACTGTCTTTGTGCTGAAGGTCGCAGAACAAACCTCCTATACATTGGGACACCCGCCTCCGACCATCATGAGTTAAGAAGGCTAGACTAGACGGCTAGAGGCTGAGGAACTTTTGTTCGTGACCTGAACCTGCACTTTCTGGAGCTGCCATGGCCCCGATGCCTCAGAATCCAGAAAGATGCTTTCGGTTGTCCGGCTCCTCTTGCCACACGTCAAATGCAAAGAATAATTCTGGGTTGCCAATCAGCTCGTCAGCTCGTCTCAACTGCAGAATCCAGTGCAAATTCCTTGAGTTGCAATCCAGATTGGTCGTTTGGTGGCACCAGCCCAGCTTGACAGACGGCAGCAATGCTGTTGTGCTTCATCAGCTGAGCACGTACATAATATTGTAGTGAGCTTCATTCAGCGCTGTGCACTGCTTCCCCTTCATCGATGGGGCTTCGTGCAAAGTTGAGCCCTGTATCCAGCAGAGTGGCCACATGCATCAGTGACGAGAAGATGTGCACGACGTTGGAGGCGGTAATATGGATTGAGTCTGTGTCAGTCAAGGCAGGTGTGAAGCAACGAGATGCGATGTGTTGCTTGGACACGCCCCGAAATGTCAACATAAGCTAACTGTCACGGACAGTGCGCCGAGTCCCTGCTGGGATTCTTCCTTTGAGCACGCGAGCTGCACAGACATGCTTGGAGACATGAGAAAAGCCGACTCAGCTTGAAAACTCCATGGGAAACTCGAAAACGTCAGAATTGGGACCATTCTTACAAACAGTCGAGCCACAATGCGTTCGTTTCCTGCCAAGATCATGACCATATCGTGAGGCGGTAAATTGAGGAATTTTGTGAGGTGCGGTCGCCTGCTTGGGGAAGTCTCTTTTCTGGGGGCGGATTAGTGAATTGATGGGAAATAGAAGGGTGGAGGGGAAGAGGAATGTATAGATGTACTTTTTCACGACATTTCACGGTGCCGCTACTCATATATCGATATACTGTCGTCTATAATATAATGTACAACACAACTTTATATTCATAATTATCTCCAATATAGCTTTGAACAAGCATACACACACACACATATCACTATTATAAATCACGTTGCTAACACTATATATATTCTTTGGAAGGTTTTAGAAAGATTATCGATTGAGAATAATGAGTGACACCCCCGCTGAGTAGTGGACCTTTCGGTTACTAACACATACTCTACGAATTGAATTATAGGTTCTGTAGTCTATAAAACTTACTACTGCGCTCCGAGTCCCCGCAAGAATTTTCACTTAATGTTGTAGGCTTTCACTATGAGTATCTCAAGTTTCTCGCAAATGAGTACTCGTTTTCTTAACACTATCTCCTCATAGATTTGGGCTTCCAGATCTTAATTACTCCAAATCTATCTATTGATAAGGATAAGAAAATGAGTATTCATTTTCTTAGTCTAGGTAAAGAAAATAAAGATTCATTTTCTTAAGGCTTTTTCTAATGGGCTTGACCCCTAGGTCCTAATCTAATCTAAAGACGTTGAAGTTAATGAATACTCGTTAATTTAATACTATCTCCACATAAATTTGGGCCTCTAGACTATTAGAAACGATGTTCATATCAGAAATTACGACTTCCCCCTACAAGATTAAATATTAGCATCTAAACCATTAAAAGTATTAACACTTATTCTCATATAAAAAAGTCTTAAAGAAAAGAATAGGCACTAGAGAAATTAAGAAAATAATATATTTCTTTGGCCAGTGTTTTGTATTGAATTTTGTATTCTAATTTCTATCTAGAAAAAATAATGAAAAATAAAAAAAAATATCGAAAAATAAGCTTATCAAATTTATTAAAATCTAATTAAAGTCCAAGATAATTCCTTATAATTAAATTTATAGATAAAGATATATGAATCATTAAAATTTCAGACAACCGCCAATCCTTATAATATATGTATGCCACCACTTCAGGAAATCAGTGGTCATTTCCCTCAATAAGAAAACCAGAGCCCCAGAGTAACACACAGTTAAGAAAATAGGGTCCGAACGTCAGAGAGCACTCATTTTCTGAATTAGAAGGGACAGTGAAAGTGCATATATCTGGAGAATCCAGAGCACTGATTTTCTTAGCCAGTATTTTCTTAAATAGAGCTAGCGCTGTATAAGAAAAAATACGACTATAATATAATTAAAATAAATAATTATAGGAATATATATAAGAGAAATTAATAAATATAATTTATATGAAATTATGAAATGAGCGTAAATATTCTTTTATTTCTATTATGATAGTATTGATTGTCGGGTCGAATATTAATTGTGGGGACATTTGGCTGTTGTAATTTAATTCTTATTCTTCTCTCGCTCCGCTCCTTTCAATCTTGATTCTCTCAAGAAAATATTATCATTTTCCCTGTTTTTCTCTATCTCTACTTGGTCTTTCTTGACTATCTCAGGTAATTCTCCCCCCTCTCTATATAAGCACGATATATTATTGCCAACGATATATAGCTTTTGCGTTTTTTCGTCGAGGAGAAAGAGAGCGAGGGGAGGAGGGAGAAATGGAGAAAAGAATATGAAGATAAGAAGAAAGAGATAGAGATGAATAATGAGAAAAAAATAATAGAGAGAAGAAGGAGGAGAGTTAGAGAATTTACTATAATATAATTTTTTATAAAGTCTGTTGCTCTTTGATTTGATAGATTATTTAAATTCTCCTCTTCTCGATCTCAAATCTCTCTTCATTCTATCTTTCATTCGATTTCTTTTATTTTTGCCTATAATGAATATTGAACGATTTATTCTTGAGATTTGATCGGAAATAAAATTATTAATATCAATATTAATAGTCCCGGATTATTTGGTCTAATTTTTATTCTCTTTCTTGATCTTATCCCTCAAATTAAAAATAATTTTAAAATAAGATATATTTCGTTATATTGAATAGGACGATTAATTTGTTTTTGATAAATTTAAACAAAAAATTTTCGATTTCTATACTTAATTTGGTAAATTAATAAATATGATCTTCTAATTCATTTATCATAATTCTTATTGAATTATATATTTTTCGTTCGGAAAATCATATATTGAAAGAAAATTAAATTATAAATATAATAACTAGAGTGGGATTTCTCCTCCATTGGTATCGACATTTATCAGAGAAATATAAATCTGTTTCGACTTCCGCCAGAAGAATGGAGAGTCGCGTCGTATCTCTGAGAGTCTAATAAAATCTTCGTCGAGTGGTATTTCGAGTCTTCTAGGAGGGGACGTATGGTATATTTGATATGAATATTATATAGATTTGGATCCAAAGGAATATTTAAAATGATTTTTTTCATTTATATAATTTTTTAATGATATTTCAAGGCGGGGAAATTAATATATTGGATTTTCTCGAGAATTTCTAGAGTAGATTATTCGGGGGTGGAGAGCTAGCATTTCATATTATTTATAATCTCCTAGGTTAGAATGGTCTAGCATCAGATTTTCTAGAGGAACGGGGGATGGCGCATTTCATAGGAACGAGGGAGGAAATATTTCATAGATCTTTCTCGAGTCGGTATTTACTGAAGCTTATATTCGTCTGCGAGAAGGATCTTAAATACGTGTCGTATCTTCCAGCATCTTCAGAGTCCTCCCCGACTGGCGTTTAGAATCTTGTAAAGGAAGGTACGTGTATTGGGTGTGTTGTGTATTGTATAAGTTGTGTGTCTTGGGAGTATTGCACGTGATGAGCGCATTATATGTATTTTATATATTATGCATATTGAGTATATTGTATGAATTATGCTTGAAATCTGAGCTGGGAAATATAGGCGCGTACGAATGGATAAAATTGAATTGGGTATATCTATATTTTATAGTCTTCTAAGATCATGAAATCATAAATATATGTCGTATCCCGCAGAGTCCTCAAGAATCTTCATTTAGGAATATTTATAATCTTCTGAGAAGTGGGGATCTCAAAGATATATCGTATCCCACGGAATCTTCTATTATCAGTATTTAGTAATGTTTATATTCTTCCAAAAGGGAGTCTTTATATTCTTCCAAAAAATCTCAAATACGCGTTCCATCTCTCAGATCTCTCTAGAGCTATCATTTATTATTATTTATAGTCTTCTAGATTAGAGCCCTCTAGAGTCAAATTTTCTAGAGAAATCAGAGGCGGCGTATCTCGTAGATCTCTCTCGAGTCGGTATTTATTGAGTTTTTTTCGTCCGGGAAAGGGATCTTAAAATATCTCTCAGAATCTTCAGAATCCTCCCCGAGTGGTGTTTAGAGTCTTGAAAGGGAAGGTTTGTATATTGGGTGTATTATGGGTTGTGCTCGTTTTGCGTCTTGAATATATTGAACGTATTGCGGATATTGGATATATTGCGCATATTATGAATATTGATTGTATTATGCATGAAATCTGAGCTGGGAGTTACAGGTACGCGCGAATAGCTAAAATTGAATTGGACATATTTTTCTAGATCCTCAATAATATTAAATGATACTTATAATCTTCTAAGGGTACGAGAGCATAATTATGAGTCGTATCCCGCAGAATATTTTAGAATCTTTATTTGATAATGATAGAATTTATAATCTTCCGAAAAATGGGGGGTCTTAAATGCCGCATCTATAGAATTTTCTATTATTAGAATTTAATAATATCTATATTTTTCTAAAAAGGAGTTTCAAACACGCGCCATATCTCTGAAAAATTAGAATTTATTATTATTTATAGTCTTCTAGATTAGAGCCCTCTAGAGTCAGATTTTCTAGAGAAATCAGAGACGGCGTATCTCGTAGATCTCTCTCGAATCGGAATTTATTGATATTTATTTTCGTCCGGGAAAGGAATCTTAAATACGCGTCATATCTCTCAAAATCTTCAGAATCCTACCCGAGTGGTGTTTAGAGTCTTGCCTGGGAAAGTTTGTGTATTGGGTGGGTTGTGTGTTGTGTGTGTTGTGTGTGCTGTGAGAATTATGTATACTATGTGAATTATAAAAATTGAATATATTATGCGTATTATAAATATTGAATGAATTATATGAATTATCTGATATATAAAATCTGAGGGGAGGATTATAGGTGCGTACGAATGGAGAAAATTATATTGAATATATCTATATGATCTTGCAATGATGCTAAAACCATTTATCATCTTCCAAAGGGACGAGATCATAAATACGTGTCATATCCCCCAGAGTCCTCTAGAATTCCTATTTAATAATATTTATCATCTTCTGGAAAGTAGGGGTCTCAAAGGCGCACCATATCTCGAAAAATTTTCTATCGTTATCATTTAATAATATCTATAATCTTCTAAAAAGGAGTCTCAAATACGCGCCGCATCCGCCAGAATCTTCTAGAGTCAGCGTTTAAAAACTTTTTGAATTTTCTAAATTCCAGAGCGGAGAAATCTTAAAAAAATATTTCATCTCCTAAAGTCCTCGAATCAATATTTGATATTTAAAATTTTTGGGAAGAAAGATTTTCAGAGTCCTCTAGAGTCAGTATTTAGCGGCAATTATAGTCTTCTAGAGGGAGGAATCCTAGACGTATAGCGCGTCTCTTAGAGATTTCTAGAGTCCTCTCCGAATAGTATTTAGAGTGTTGAATATTGAGTATTGTGTGTGTTGTCTATATATTTAATGTGATATGTATTATGTGGGTTGAGTGTAGTATGTGTATTGTGTGTGATATATGATGTAAGTGTACTGTGTGTGTGTGTAGTATGTAATATAGTTGTTATATGTGTTGTGTCTATTGCGTATGATAGTATTTGGGGTGTTATATATATATACGAATATCTAAGATTATTTTGGAAATCGTAAAGATTAATAAATTTGACTCTTTAGAATTCTAAAAGATTCAATATATCCAAAAAATATTAATATTTTCAAATTTTTCGAAAAAAATAAATTCTAGAAAATATAATCGTATTCGGCGCACTCTCTCTCTTTTCCCTAGAAGAAAAATTATAGAAATAATTTATCTTGACTAGAAGAATTTATAGATTACGGCACGTATTTAGAATCTTATTTCTCCGGCAGACGATAAATACTATTAAAACTCTTAGAGAATCCTATAGAGTTTCGAATATATTTAAGATTTTATTTTCTAAACATTATTTTGTATTCTTAGAGAACGACATATATATATATATCTCAAGAAATAGAGAATCCTAAATATACCGTGCTCCCAAAATTGCCTAGAATCTTTACCGAAAAATATTCAGAATCTTATATGAGAAGAATTATAATTCTTTTTTTTTCATTATTTTGAATATAAGAAATTTGACTATATTATATGTATACCATATATTAAAAATATTATATATATTAATTATATATGTATATTCTTCAATTTTTTTTAAATTTTCTTCTTCTTTCTCTATCTTATTTTCTCTTCTTTCCCCTTTATCTCCTCTCTATTCGTTTCCCACCTCCCCTCTCATCCTCGCCCCCTCCTCGCCCTTTGCCTCATTGCCGGTCTTTT
>BGNK01000667.1:115039-158776 GCA_003297005.1 Symbiodinium sp. clade A Y106 | reverse complement strand
GGGGGTGGGGGGGTTACCTGAGATAGTCAGGAAAGACGGGGGGAGGAGGGGGGAAGGGAGGGGGGGGTTCCTGGGGTTCACTACTATCGTGGTAGAAACGAAAGACTAGCAACGCTAGCTTTCGTGATTTATCAATTTTGGACAGGTCATACCCTCACTGCTAACATAATTAGTACAAACGAAAGTAGCACTATGTTATAGTTTCGAATCGGAAAAGTGAGCAGCTAATTCCACGCCCTGAGCTACACACTCCTTACCTGTCCGGTAGCACATCTCGACCCATCCTGCGATAGAATGGCGAATCCATTTCTCGAATCTGGCGTCTCAACGTCGTCCCTAAAGAAAGCAGCATGCAACATCGCCGAACACGCATGTCATGTTGTCTCCTCTGCAAAGATGGCATTCGGTATGCCAAAGGGCACATTGGCCCTACAGCATGGGCACTTGACGCAGCCATCCCAGCGCACCGCCTTTGTACTTCGGCTGGCTTCATGGTCAGCCTCTTCGATTTAGATGCCAAACCACACAGGACCCTTCAAGTCACTTCATATCTCTTCCCACAAAATCTTCCCAGCTTCGGAATGGATCGCAGCAATCCATGTTGCTGACTCTGCTAGTCTTGCGCAGGTGATCTTCGGCTTGTTGAAAGCAGCTTCAAAGGTGCATGCTAGCTGCTGGTGATCTAACCATCAGTACTGCCTGAATTGTGTTCAGTCGCGAGCCTAATTTTGCCACTGCCAAACAACGTGGATTAGGCTACAAGGTGAGCAGCTAATTTCACGCCCCTAGCTGAAGTCACGGCTACCCTGAGCCGAATGGCTACACACTCCTGTCCGATGCGCAACATCGTCTCCCAATCTACGCTTCGTTGGTTTCGCTTCTCAACTCAACAACAGAAATTCGCGCAATCCTGTCCACTTTCATTCCGACCTCCCCCCTTCCCGATTTGTACATTTTCGGCTGGACGTGTTGCCGCCGAAAGCGGGACTGGACCTGTGCTGCCTAACGGGGCAAGGCAGACACTCCTGGCAGGCTGCCCGGCAGGTAGCGGCCGACCGCGGGGGGCGTGAAAGCCATCATGGCCAGTCGTCCGTTCTCGAGCTGCATGGACTTCATGCTCTCGGCATCCTTGGAAAGCTTCAGAAGATCGAATCCCAGGTTATCGGGATCCCGGTCAGTCTGGCCGATCCGTCAGTCCTTGGGGGGAACTTGCCTTCGATGATCATGGCAAAGGCCGAGATCTCGATGCCCTGCGGCTTGTCGTAGCACGCCTTCAAGGCCTCGTACCAAGGCGATTCGGCGTACACGTCGATGTGAAGGGCGCCCTGTGCCAACATGTCGACAATCGCCAGCATCCGGATCGGCCATGCTTCAGCTCGGACTCACGCAGCCCCTTGACCTCAAAGTTCCGGTCATAGAGCTGCCTGAAGCCCGGAGGGAAAGGCCGACCTCGACGTTGCTCGTCTCTATGATTATTATTGCTGTTTTCATTATTATGATTATGATTCCTATGATAGTTAAACTGAGAATTATCATATTATTGCTCTGCTTATACTTACATAAGTAGAATGACCTCGACATCCGGGCCGATCACGGTGGCGGCCTTGTAGCTGCCAGAAACAGGGGTGCCCCAGTCGCCAACCAGCTGAGGCATCATGCTGTCCTCATTCTTTCCCTTCGCCTCAGAAAGCAGTCCAAAGGCATCGGATGCTGAGTTAAACCGCAGCAGATCTTGAACCAAAACAGGAAGGCAAAGCTCTAGAACGCTTTGTCCAAGCCCTGGACGTAGGCAGGATACTCCTCGTCGATGGGATGCATCTGCTTGGGGAACTTGGCCAGCTCCTACATGTGAAGGCTCCAACATTCGGATGTGTCAGGTAAGACAATAAACAACCATGCTCACACACAGAGGCATGACATGGATATGTATATACTTATATGTGTACACACGTACACACGCCAGCACGCAAGTTTTACGATTCGTTGTGATGTGATGTGATGTGATGTAATGTGATGTAAGCTTTTGACTGCAGTATTTTGCAACAAAACCAATGTGTGCAGTACAGGTTGGTTGGCGAAATTTATATGCATCATAACTAAGAGTATACTGCGTAATTATGTAGGCTAATATTTCTGTGTAGCTGTTCGGGCCAAGTCGGTGTTAACAACTCTCTCGAATAAATCACGTTGCACGGTGCACGAAGTCATTAGCCCTCAGACTAAAATCCCGGTCTCTACCAGCGTCATGCCCCTCCAACTTGCGTGCATTGTATCGGTTTGAGCCGCATCTGAGCAAAGGCAGGGATCGGCGGACAAGCGCACAAGAGCGAACTATCCAATTCCAAGTTCCCACTACCGTGAGGATTCGGGACTGGCGAACTCATGCGAACTCGCTTCATCCAGGCGGGGTCTACTGCATAGCGTCCTGCTCCGCCTTGCGTGCGGTTCGCCTGGGCATGAGGATGATGTTTATGGGAGGTTTATAGGGTTTAGGCCACATGAGCCCGAACCCAGCATTACATGATTTAGATGCGTGGGATCGACAGCTTTCCAACGTGTCGGCAATTGAGGCTCAGGGGGATTTGCAGCTTGCAGCTTTGGCTCTGAAGTTGTTACGAGATGTTACGAGGAAGGCCTCGAACAAGCCCCAGCTGTTTCGGGTCTGAGGTTTGGGGGGAATGATGCGTGTAGAAAAGGGAAGTGTGCTGAACTCGAGCTCCTTCAACACAAAGGGTCCCCAAACTCGACGGAGCCCTCAAGCCTAACAACACTGTGAGTCCCACACAATAAACCCTATAAGTTTAAGCTATCACCCTGCAACCCTATAACCCTAAACCCTCAACACTAAACACTACAACCCTATAACCCTAAAACCCTATAACCCTGCAACCCTAAATCCCCTTGCATTCCAGGGGCCTGCGGCCCGCTGCAAGGCCTGCAGCTGCAACGGCGCCGCACAGTGCGGCAGCCGCGGCGGTGGAGAGGGTGCCCTCGACCTCTACTGCATGGAGGGGACCTAGAAAGTCGGTTATAAAATGATTGGGAGGGCAATGTGTGGTATGTCACTGAAAAATGATTCTTCACCGAACGCCGTCGAAGCTGCTGTTGCAACTGCTGGCGCTACTGCCGCCGTGGAAAAATTCTTCAATGTGCCCCTGCCTGGGCCTTCAATTGGCACGTTCGACTTACGTCTACCACCGTGGCACTTATGCGGAACGTTCACGAAACTGTCGCGAAAATCACGTAACAACCCATACGGTTTAGAGGCACAATGCATCAAGTGATGGGAACATTGGCAATGATCATCAAGCCCGCTGAGCAGGGCACCTCGTTGACGGGTCCGACACAGCTTCATCGGACCAGTAGCCAGACGAATCGGAAGATGTTGGGGAAGCTTCGGATACGCCCTGCCCACCTGCAAGGTTGACACGACGACACCAGAAGCGTATAGGAGGAAAGGCTGCTTGCAGGCTGCGACCTGCCAACGCGTTATGCTCGTAGAGCTCCGCAAACGTTTGCAGCGGACTCGTAAAGATTGTTCCTGCTGTTTTGTCCGACTTCCACAGCCAGACATCCGCGGCCTGGTCGGGAACATGCTCAGAACGCGCAGTTGCCCGTAGGCTTGCAGGCCTCGAAAATGTGACGAGGGCTTTGGCAGGATTCCCGGTTGCAATAATGCCACTCCTAACGACAAACATGAATTTGGAAGCTGCGGCGCAGTAACTAAATGCCTCGAGTGCACCTGCTCGCGGTAGAGCCTGTTTGGAGACATGCTCTCCACACTGCTCAAACCGGAGCTGGGCGCCCAGTCCTAGCAGCCGCAGGCAAGCATAACTGCCATCATGCTGAAAGCCCCACAGTAGCACTTGCAAGTTCAAGTCCTCGCTGTCTCGTTTGGGCAGCATCTTTTCCAATATGTCCTCATAGTGGATGCAGGCGAGGCGGTGACAGCCAACACGGTGCAGGGGCGCAGCTCGACCATAAAGCGCCATTACGAAAGCAACGACCATTTTACAAAGACTGGTTTTCAAACTTGCTTGCCTTGCCTCCGGCCAAGAAAGCCAGTCCACCGGCAAGGCCAACTTCGGCGGTGGAGCGACCAGGGCCACCTTGTTGGAGCACTGCGACAACAACGACATACAAAGACTGTGTGCAAGATGTCCAAGCTTGCCTTGCCTGTGGCAGCGATAACCCCGGCGGTGCACCCAGATCCGCCGGCATGGATAATCCCGGCGGTGCACCCAAATCCTCCGGCATGGGAGACTGCTCCTTGAAGAGGCAGCGATGATTGGTTTACAATGAAACTGTTCAAGCATGCCTTGCCTGTGGCAATTCCAGATCTGCCGGCAGGGGAAAATCCTCCTTGAAGAGGCAGCAATGATTGCTTTACAAAGAAACTGTTCAAACATGCCTTGCCTGTGGCAATTCCAGATCTGCCGGCAGGGGAAAATCCTCCTTGAAGAAGCAGCAATGATTGCTTTACGAAGAAACTGTTCAAGCATGCCTTGCCTGCGGCGGTGGCAACCCGGGCGGTGCACGCACGTATGCCGGCATGCGCGATACCTTCTTGAAGGGGCGGCAATGATTGCTTGACAAAGAAACTGTTCAAGCATGCCTTGCCTGCGGCGGTGGCAACCCGGGCGGTGCGCGCACATCTGCCGGCATGGGGGATACCTCCTTGAAGGGGCGAATGATTGCTTTGCAAAGAGACTGTTCAAGCATGCCTTGCCTGCGGCGGTGGCAACCCGGGCGGTCCACGCACATCTGCCGGCATGGGCGATACCGCCTTGAAGAGGCAGCAATAACTGCTTCACAAAGAAACTGTTCGAGCATGCCTTGCCTGCGGCGGTGGCAACCCGGGCGGTCCACGCAGATTTGCCGGCATGGGCGATGCCGCCTTGAAGAGGCAGCAATAACTGCTTCACAAAGAAACTGTTCGAGCATGCCTGGCCTGCGGCAACGACAACGGTGCACCCTGATCTGCCGGCGTGGACCACGCTTGGGGCGGGGTCTGCCACTCCACCTTGAAGCGGCAGCAGCGGTTTGTTTTTCCGGGAACTTTTCAAGCTTGCCAGCCCGGGCAAATGCCTGCCCCTCTTCCATGGCCATGACGGGATCGTTGCTGCCAGCTTCCTCAGCGAGGGACGCTAAAAATCTTAAAAACAACGGCATGTTGCAAAATGCTGCGTCAGCCACTGGGTCACGACGGCGCAAGCGGCTCCAAAGTGCCTGCCACGACAACACAGGTTTCACTTCCTCTACAATGATTCAATGGGGGCACCAGTGCGAGGACGGCAACAATGATGGCCACCGCTTCGCACTTGGTCACCAACGTTAGCCTCCCCATGGGCCTCTCAACGAGCGAGTCTAGCACCACTTCACGCCCACTTCACCCTCAAGGCCCCCGCAGGTCCGCATCAACGAGCCACAAAACCGACATTGCGTCGTAAATGTGCTTGTGTGTGTGTGTGACGCGCTTCTTGATTCACCAAAGAGCTGCGGACAGGACAAGCCTAAGGCAATGTAAGGGAACCCGCATGCTCCTGCGTAGCACTGTTCTCTTCTGCTGTCGCGGCCAAAGCTCTCTCATCTCAATCCTTGAAACACTGTGAAACTTGACGGAGCTCATGAGTTTTGCCTGCTGACCTTCGTGCAGATGCAGCATCATGCAACATGTTCTCACTTTGGCATTCTTCGGCTCACATCTTGCATGCGAAGCAGCGGGCTGTTTGGTGCCGCCAAGCGTCTAGCGGACATGACATGCTTGCATTTCTTCTGCTCGTGGAAGATAGCCTGGCAGTTCAAGGCAGGGAGATGCTGGGAGCTTGGCAAGCGCAGCTGCTGTCACCGCTCTGTGTATCCTATTCTTGCAAAGGAGGGATTCGGTCGCGGTACCGCAGCAGGAGCGTGGATGAATGGAGACACGGTCCACCAACATGCCCCACGCCTCGTACTGCGGTGCCGCGTTGCTGCAAGTGAACTCCGCGGCTTTGGCCACATTCGACATGTCAGAGGGCATTAGCCCTTAAGCATTGGCACTCGACACAGCCATCCCAGCACACGCCTCTGCGGCCTGATTCGGCCAGCTTCACGGTCAGCGTCTTCGATTTAGGCGCCAGACCACACAGTACCCAAGTTACTCCAAATCTCTTCTGACATGACATTCGGTTGCCCCAAAGTCAAGCAAGCCCTTCCCCATGAAACACACTGCTTCGTGCCGGCCACGGCTGAGACCTGAGGTCCGCCCAAAATCTTCCCAGCTTCGGAATTGATCGAAGCGGAGTCCTTCAGGTGCTGGCATTCCCAGGTCTAGTGAATGTGACAACGCCAGGCGTCATCAAGTTTGGCGAGCTGTTTTCACGAGCAGCTTGTGCTCGCCATGCTGCCCATGAGCCGGCCAAGCGAAACCATGGACTGCAGTCCAGAGACATGGCAGGACACGTATTCGTACAGCCAGCAGGCACAGCCGGTGCCACCTTGAAGCCACTGCAAGCAAGACTTGGTGACATTGAGCACGATCACGCCAGTGGCAAGGCATGAAGCAGATGACTGCCATAGAGCATCTGACCTTCATTGATCGAAGAGTCATCTGACACTGCTACTAACTGCCACTTTGAATCGCCGACCTTCTGCGCAAAGGTCCACTTGCGTTAAGCACGTCTGCCTTGTCATGCAAACTGTGGACGAAAACACATGCACAACAAATGTCACATTCCTGTTGTGCGCCTGCTCTGAAAATTCATCGTGCCTGGGCTCCAAACCCTACTGCCCTTGCTCTGCCCAAGTCCCCACTTCTCAGAACCACCGCGGCCTGAATGTTGTTGGGCCCGTCTTGCTGTGGTCCTGGCAAGCTGCGAACAGACGAACAAATGCAAATCCAGCAAATTCATCTGTGCCAGTGTCGGATGCAAAGAAATGCTGTGGCTTGCATCGTCTACGCTTGAAATCTTGTCGTTGTTTGTGTATTTCTTGATCAAACTGTTGGCACTGCAAACAAAATTGCAAAGTTGCGCAAGCCGGTTCCAGCTTTGTTCACTCCCGCTCCTCTCCACGCGTGATGACACGACGGCGGCTTCCACACAGCAGCGTTCGAGATCATTGGAATCCTGTGCAACCATGGCCAGCAACACAATAACGGCAATAACGATGGTTCTTGCAAGTATGCAGTTTATTTCGAGCAGACGGTCCTCCAACACTGTGCAGTGTGCCGCCGCTGGCAGGTTGCACTGAACATCGTCAGGTAGGTCCGGCAATGTGAACTTGGGCAGTCTCACAGAATCAGATTCCTGCATTCGCCAGAACACCGGCACTTGATGCACCATGCCTATTACCAATATGTCAGCAAATCTCAACCCATCACTTTGCGGAGTCCTGAGCGACTTGGCTACCCTCGGTCGTGCTAGACGGATGAGAAGAGAGCGCCTACATCCCGAAAGAGTCACATAAGGTTCAAAGTGTGCGGCCATCTCTCACAGTGGATCCTCCTCTGACATACACTACTATTCGGAACAAACGCAGACTGACCTGGATGGCTGTCTGCCAGAAGGCCAAATCATCCTCGTCAGCGGCGGCTGGATGTGTGGACGGGTAGTGTGACATGCCACACATCGCACACAGGTCCTGAAGCAACATCGCATTCCATCGCTGGACATGTTGGCTGATCCGAACCAGGGCAGAGCAGTCCATGCCCACAAGCTGACGCACCAAATCCTTGCGTGAAGGCAAAAATATGTGCGGTAGTTGCAGTGCGCGGTGCCGACTGCAACGAGCTCTCGATGTCTTTGCATCAACCGCAGTCTCAGCAAGGCAAGCTCTTCACGTTGCTGATTCGCTTCACACTCTGTGTGAGAACTGCAAGGCGCAAGGCACAGATGCAAGTCAAAAAAGATAACGGGGTCTCAAGATGACAACAGAGACAACAAAGAACTTCACAAGACAAGCGAAAGCAAGCCCGTCCCCACGTTTAATGCAGGATTGCAAAGCTGGCTCGCAAGGCAAATGGGCGGCAGGCAGCAGACCGTGTCCTGCCGCTTCAACACTGATAATATACAGTAATTCAGCCTATGTGGTGGTTCCCTCATGGATGAACCAGGAGTGGGGTCGAGTTGGGTCTCGTCTGAATGCGCTTCGCTCGAGTATAGCTACGTGTCAGATGTGGCAGCCGCTGGTCAATGGCGTTTGTAACCGTGAAACTCAACGAAACATGCTCCAGCCCCTGTTTCGTTCTCTTTCGCCATGGGCCATGTCTGTATCGCTCCAACTCACTCGACCTCGTCATGCCTCTTCGGAGTGTGCATGTCAAAATAAACAACGAAAATCCTGCTGGTGATGGCGCGTGAAAGAAATCTGCATACCAAATTGATGTGCAAGCGTCCACCGCGCTGCCAAATCGCTTTACATAAGGATGTCCTTGGCACCGGGGCTTGAGAAACGGGATACAGTGACACTGCACACAGTCTTGACTAGCATACCATCGCAGGCTGGAGGCTGAAGAATGACGATTGATTCAAGCGATGTATCACCCTGACCTAATTACCGTGGTGCTGAAATCCGACTGGCAGCACCCATCGATGAGAAATGTGTCTCGCGGAGACTCGGCCGCGCACCGACTTGCATAGCATCTGCGTCCACGTTTGATGCTGTGCCCAACGACCACAACCCCATTCGCTGTGCAAAGCCGAGATTGATGCCTTGTGACACAGATCCAACTTTGGACTCAAACAGTACATTCCCGGCTTGCACCGACATCCGAAGATCATGTCTGGAAGCTGCACAATGCGTTGAAACGAAGGAGTCTCACGTTCACTCAATCTGGCCTTTCGGCAGCGAAAAACAATTCAAGATTGGAGGGTACCACCTGTGTGGTTTAGGGCTTGGGGATCTTGGGGCGAATTCGAGTCTACTGTCTTACACTGCCTGCATTCCGGAAGGTTTCAGGGCACGCGGACGGAAGCGCCTGAAGCTCTAGATCTGGCATGAACAGGGGAATTTCCATTGTAATCAGATCTTTGAAGGTCCTGAGCTTTGCAGAGCTTTGCGGCGCATTGCAGTCTCACCAAGCCTAGGTCAGAGGCCTTAAACTTAGGCATCTTTAAGCCATGAATGAAGTCCAGTCCCAGGCACAACTTGCCATACCAAACTCGCGGAATAAACACAGCGGCTCTATGTGAAGCTATCTCCGCGTAGGAGAGCCGCTCCGTGCTGTAGGGAAGCTGTCGAAATCTCCACGGGGAAGCCTCGGATGGCTTGCTCAAAAACCGCCGTTGCAAAAGGAACTGTTCGGGAATAGCAAAAGCGGGCTTCGAGGCATCAATGCTGCTTGGATCGCTGCAGGCTCAGCTCAGCACCAACTGCAATCGAGGAGCAGGTTTCCAGCCAACGGCGGGAACCAGCTGTGTTAGCAAACTGAAGAAAAGGTGGCCATGCACGGTCGGCGCGAAGCGACCTCGTGAAGGAGCGGAGGTTAGCGGAGGAACGGAGGGAGTGCAGAAAATCTGACGCATAGCCTAGTGATCCCTCGCGCATGATGACAACATCAGCCATGTCGTGGCACCTGGTTCAGAGGTCTAGACTCTAGACACAGAGGCAGGTGACAAGCCGGCCCATTCCTTTAAATACTCGGGCTCTTGCCCGGAGTATCGATCTTCAATGTACAGAGATGGAAGCCACACGAAAGGGTGAAAGTTGCCATGCTCCTGCCAATGAACCAGCAGGGTCCGGAAGGGGCTGTTGAGGCTACGGCAATCTTTCTTTGATTTGGTTGGGTCCTCCAGCTCAAAGTTTCCGTAGGATCGAGCCATATCCTCCCTTACCCAGAGATTCCGCAGTTGGCGACCCTCACTGACAGCTGCAGCCATGGGCTCCACCACATCCTGGCATGCTGAAGGGAGACATTAGTAGGTAATGCATGCATATTCGTGCATGTCACCTGCTGTAGTTTGGCATTGACTGTGAGGTCCTGGCGAAGAATTTGCCGTGCCTGACTGACGGCGAAGCCGGGTGGTCCACCAAGGTCATGACGCATTAAGCACAAGGAGATCAACGGTCTTCCTCGGCTTTAACCATTGTGAGAGAATGCATGTGGTCAGCATCGCACTGTTTTCAGACTGGTATGCACGAATCCGTTGCTTGGAAAAGGTTGGTCACTGCAAGTGAAGAGTTGACCGAACTTAGAGACAAAGGTCACAGACCTGATGCCCCTCACAAAGACCCAATCTCCATCAATTCGCAGAGAGTATCAGGGAGGGAGGGTGGGGAATCAAAGAAGTCTGGTAAACAGAGAGCCGATGATGCTACGGAGAGAAGTAACGCACATGCTTCAAGGCACATGCAAACCCTACCCAACCAACCTTCGACATGTAACCTAAGAAGCATTTGGTCAGCATCGCACTGTTTTCAGACTGGTATGCACGAATGCGTTGCTTGGAAACCATATGCTCCTAAGGAGCTGGGTACAAAAGGTTGGTCACTGCAAGTGAAGAGTTGACCGAACCTCAGGGACAAAGGTCACAGACCTGATGCCCACTGTTTCTCGAGTAAAGATTCAAAGCAAAGTACCCAAGGTTTGAAGCAAATATGGAGGAGTAGATCCTGAAGTACGCGTCGGCTGGCAGCGACTGGGAATTCATGCTCAGAAAGCTGCCATCCCTGTGCAAGCGTCCAAGGGCATTTCAAACCCTCACGGCTGAGGCCATCAGAGGGATTTGAAAGGCTGTCGACCCACTCGCAGTACGCATTTGTGCGGTGCTCAAAACGTAGAAAAGAGGCGTACTGCGAAATCTCATGAACTTCACCTTCACTGCTTGATCCGGAAACCGCAGAAGTCACTGCACCAACATTGTCGAGGAACCACAGAACATCCCTGTTCTCGAAGAGGGGTGCAAAGAGAAGTGGCAGCAGCAGAACAGCGAGGCTCTCGCCAACGAAGATTTGCTGCTTGCGCGGTTTCCACTCCGCCACGACGGCATCTGGGACAACACATGTCCCACCGATCGTCGATCTATCATCTGGGAAGAAAATGACCCAGCCTAAGCGCAGTACTCCATCTTCAAAGCTGGCATCGGTGTACATTGGCCAACGCCGTACAAGCTGCTTGACCTCGCCTCACCAAGCTGGCCATCTTTCCGCGACACAGGTGGTCATTCTGTTGGAGCCAGGCGATCTGCCCACCCCCAAAGTCCATGCACTGGCGTAGGGCGAGGTCCGCGTAGTCCAGAGCAGCGGTGAGTGTCATCATGCGGCGATCGGTGCCGTCAGAGTCGCGAACCATGAAGTTTCCAGAGAGAACGCCCAAGCATAGGCCAATGTACGCAAAGCCCAGTAGTATTGAACTGCTGTCTTGACTGGCTGGTCGCCCTCGCGATGGAAACTTATCATCACCCCCCCCTGTAAGGTGACGGAATCCTCGGGGCGTGGGGCGGCCGTTGCGCAGTTTTGATCTTCTTAGCTTCGATGACAGTCATGGTTTTCCGGCGGAACTCTCTGCACACTCGACCTCGAAGAGTATCTGAGGGCTCCAGACGCGGTTCCACCACAAGGGCGTATGTCTTCTCCCAGTCCTGCTGAAGCTGCTGAAAGGTTGCCTCTGGTAGCGGCTCATCCAAGTCATTATCGGTCTGCTTGGTAGCAGTGACCTGACAAGCTGCAATGGCCGCGCTGCCAGCTTGCCATGCCGCCCTGAAGCGGGCTAAAGTTTAAAGCTAGCCGATTGTCCTTCGTCTCGGCCACCTCCTGGACAAAAGCTGCGATGGAGTTCTCCCATTCACCCTTGTTGATCATGAACACGAAATCATCCAAACTCTCGAGCTTGTGGAATCTCTTGACTGCAGCAGCCCACTCTGGCAATACGTTGCAGGCCGCCCAACATGATGCTAAGCCTCGGTCGTCGTCATGGGTATGCACGAGTGGCCTGAGACATGGCAGGAGGCGACAGCTGAAGCAACCGCCGAGCTCCCTATCTCGACAAAGGCAAGTCGTGCAAGGGATCATGCTGAAAGCACTGGTCGGCAGGTTACTGGCACAAGACTCATGCTCGAGCAGATCCACGCGGCCTTTATACCGATGTGGGCCTGCGGCTTCCCTTTGAGTGGGAAAAAGGTTTGGCGGTCCGCTCCGGAATAAAGTGCACGCAGCGAAATACAAGCAAGCTGGTACACGAGCCAAACACACCCCTCTCCCCACTCCCAGCCTCTACACTAAAGCAGCACCCGGTGGCCACTCAGTGGAAGGCTGCCACGAAGCACATGTGATCACTCACCCCATCCTTCCCGATGGCAGTGCTTGCAGAAGTGACGATCATGGCCGTGGCGTCGGTTCAGAAAGATCTTCCGATTGCACAGTCGCGAGCATCGCGGATTCTGGCATGCGATAGCGCATCTGGGCAGGGGCGCTTCCGGAGGTGCCATGTGGTGGAAGCTTCCGCCGATTGACCACTCATCATGCGTTCACACACACGCACCTCCACTTCGAGAGCCAAGAGGATGCGTCTGAGGTCAGCTTCTCCAAGGCCGGCTGCCCACGCGGTAAGCGCATTCGCATCCATGGTTACTGGGTTCATGATTGCGGAGGGGAGCACAGCACAGAAATGAAAAACGACCCTCATGCATGTCGGAAGTGTACAGCGAGCTGCTGGCACAAGAGCATCAACGTACATGCCCGAACAAAGTGAAGCATGACGAACTCTGAGAAAGCTCCCGGCGAAATTTTAAGTCGCCACAGCAGAATTGCCCGTGCCCTTGTTTGCAGCAACATGATATACTCGCGGACACTTCTAGGTGCCGCGTGAAGGCACTTTGCACACACATCATCGCGGTCCGTAGGGGGACCTTGGCCATTGGCCACTGGATCCTGAGGAAAAGCCGAGGACCTACAATAAGGCACCAGGCGGCCTTCTGTGTCTTTACCCTGTGCCAAGTGTGTCTTTTTCTTTTGCCCCAGTCAAGACCACTTGCTCAGATCGTACAGCTTCGTGAGAGCTGGAGCTACAAACAGAGACGCTCGAGGAGTCGCTTTACTTCTCGGGTCGCGGCTCAGGCATAAGATCAACACTCGAGGAAGAAGCCACAGGCACAGGCTCTCCAGCCACCGCCGGCCACTGAAAGGAGCGGGTGGGGAGGGCCTCGTTCTGACAAAACTCGCCCCTGCGTCTGCAAAAGGTCCGGAGAACAGCAGCGGTTGTAATGTACAGTTGACAAAGCACCCTGCTGCAGGCCACATCGGGATAAGAGCCCCCGCAGGATCTCAACGAAACGAGGGTCTCCAAATGTGCGCGCAACCACAAGTGGAGTAGCCTCCACTACCTGGCACAAGTCCTCACCTTCAAGTTGTAGGCCAGGGAAAAGATGGTTGGCCCCCATTTCCCTCTGGCGCATGACAACAGGGCGAATCTCATCCAGCAAGCTGAAAGAGTCAAGCCTGACCTCCGGCAAGGCCCATCGATAAGGGGGCCGGGCACCAGCTCGTCGACTCTTCCCCTGGGAGCACTTAAACTCGAGCCATTCAACATGGTCCTGGATCAGCTTCGACCGCTGAATGTGCGTAAAGCGAATACAGCAGGCCGCACACATGATGCAGAAGCCGCAACTGTACGAGTACACCCAGTCAGCTCGCTTGTGCAAAGCAGCATTGCCGCAAACTCTCCTGGCGAGAGCTCTTCAGCTTGGCACTGCACATGGCCGGGTGCCTGGAGACGAAAATTCTTGACCAGAAAATGATCCACATCATACCGGGCACCAGCGTTCTGTTGCAACCACCGAAAAGTCTGACACACACGGATGCAGCGGCAGTAGGGCCGCCAGCGCTGACGTGACGCAGAAAAAGAGCCAATTCTCGTGGGCCGGGCCTTCGAGCATCGAAGCCCTCCTTCGCAGCGAAACGCAGCCATCGGCGAAAGCTAGCTGCCATAGCCGCAACATGTTTCCAGGAAAGGCGAAAAGCAGGTGCAAGCACTGTCAATGCCGCCTTTTGCACGGCCGAGTCATCAGAGGTATCCAAGTCCTGAAAGCCGATCTCGCACGTATCAAAAACGTGTTTTAAAAGCAGCAAGAAGAGATCCCGGCACTTGGGGCGCAGATGTGATCTTAGCAAAAGGTGCATCCACTGCCGTGGTAGGAACAGTTTGTCTGGCCACATGCCTGGGCACCAAGATGCGTACTGGACGGGTTGTGCTCGTGGCAGGTGGATGGCTGGGTGAATGCGACCCACGAGGCCTGGTGACAAATACGCTGGAGCGTTCCAATGCAATTTCAGCAGCTGTTGTATCGGATGCAGATTGTCCCAGTCTACGCGCCATCCGCCAGAAAGCTCCCAAATGTGAAGCTCCCTCTGCATCATCCGGATGGCTCTCTGTCCACTCAGCAGAAAGATTCTCCTCAGAGCTCCAAAAGTGCTGAACATCCTGCCAGCTGCTGAGGCCAAGTGAGGAGATCCATCCTCCAGCAGCAGGTGGCAGTTCAGACACAGCCGCAGCAAAGCTGCGAGGCATACATGAGCCCTCGAAGAGGAATCAAAGAAGTCTGGTAAACAGAGAGCCGATGATGCTGTGGAGAGAAATGACGCACATGCTTCAAGGCACATGCAGACCCTACCCAACCAACCTTCGACATGTAACTTAAGACTGTAGCAGCGTCACTCGAACATTCGCGGGGTGTTGCGTTGTCGCGTTCAATCAAGGCCTAGCGTCGTCCATCGTTCGCCACAAGGAGGCTGACACAAAGCCAAAGAGGCGCAGCGCATAACACGACCTGTGATTCCAGATACCACCATTCGAGGAAGAACTGAAAGTCACATGTGGAGTGGAACAGAGCATCGGAAATTCCGAGACACCTCAGCGCTGCGCATCCGAGGATGCACTAGGAGCTGGCGAAGTCGTGTTAGGAAGTCGGCATGGTCCAGAGAATCGGCCGACCATACCTTGGCTTCCGGTGTCTTAGCACCTTCAGAGCACGTTCCTAGTTCCAAGGCAGGACACCACGTTGCCGGCAGGCTGGCTTGTGAAGTCCAAAGGCAGCTCCTGAAGCGCGGGCTCCTCATGGAGGAAGCGCTCCTGCCAGGCCCAGGCCCAGGCTCAGGCTCAGGCTCGGGCTCAGACCAAGGAGTCCTCATAGAGCTCGGCGCAAGCACGGCACTTCTCGTGAGTCATCCACCGACCCAGCCGAAAGAGCGAGAGCTGGAGGTCCTTGCAATCAGCATTGAATCAGCATGCTCAAGCTGCTCACACTGTCTCGCTATCTCTGTCTGAGCCTGCGGCTGGCCACACCTTCAATAGAGCCGGGATGAGGAGCAAGGACAGGTATGATGGGTAGGCAAGCATGGCCAGCGTCGGAGTTTTGGAAAGGTCCGTGTCCTGAATCGAGACGTGACCGCTGCAAGGTTCATGATGAAAACTTAGAACTTAGAACAAGCTTTCGCAGTTGCAGCATGTGTGCTGACCAGTTTCCTGTGTCACTGCGTGCAGGTGCATGCGCACGAGACTGTTCAGCTGCAAAGCATGCCACATGACGAATCGCTGGGCATCCGAGTCATCGATTAGTCGCTCACCTTCGAGACAAGAGCAGAAACTATCTGGGGGGCTGCCTGCCTGTCGGACCCACTCATGGCAAAACCCTGCCGCCTTTACCATTGAGCGCTTGAAGTGCACGCAGTGATTTCGGACGTTGGGTGGCAAGAATCTGCCACTGCAGATCCTGCAGCTACCAACGCAGCTCCTATGATCTCCTATGCAACCTCGTTTCTTGGAGTCTCTCGCATGTACGCTGAGCTGTCTCGGCTGCTGGTGAACTACGTACAGCTTATAGCCATGCGTCTCTGGCACCACCCCAGAGCTCTCCTATAATGTCGAACTCTCCACAGCTTCCCAGCATCGCTTCACCCATGCGCAGGTCCTCACATGTTCGCAGCATTTCACGACTCTCATGAGCATGACGTTGGCTCCGCATCCGCACATGCACATAGATACACACAGCGTGCACAAATGCCCGCACTCTTGCCAATTGATGTCAATGTAGCTATTTGCGGAGGATGTAGTTGAATGTCAGCCTAATGTCCAGACCGCAAGATCTCGATGAATGTCAACCGAAAGGTCTTGATAGGTGGCGCTCCGTCTACAGACTGTTGTATGCCTGATACTCAGTTCGCTCACACTACTGATAAGTCTTTGTCGACTGCGGCTTCATAGTTAGACAAAATAAGGCAATGCAACAGTAATCATGTATCTCTTGCAGGCCAGAAGTAGACCGAAGGACGCGCAAGCCTGCATCTATGCGTAAATGCCTCCACCCTGCCCACCTCTAATGCTCGAGTTTCTTCGCCGATTTCCCGAAGCCCTCGTGAACGGATTGCCAGTGCTGCGACAAAGCCTCGAACCGTCTTGGCAATCGGGCTCCGACGAGGCAAAAAGGTTCAAAACATCTTCTCTGTATTGCTCGCTGCGCTTGCCGCTCAAAAGCCGAACGGGCAGAAGTGCGCCCAGCGTTTCCAGCAGCGGTGGCCTTGACATACGCACCAAATCCTGCTCGAGAAGAGCTGAAGAAATCCAACTCTGTGCAAACAGGAGACTGCCCCAGCTGCCCGAGTTTCCATCTCTAATGTAGTGATATGGACAGAAGTCGTCGCCATTCCACCTGACTGATCGCCATGGCACAAATCCGTTTGCCCACCGACACAACGCCTCCAGTCCACGGGTATGTGGTTAGAGTCACACAGGTCAAAAGAATGCAGGTAGACCTAAGAGCGTTGGGCAAGGGGCAAGCGAGTGCTGCTCCATGGCCTCCTGCTCTAACTGTGCCAAGAGCCTGGCCGAAGCCATCCAGAACCAGGCGTCCCTTGCGAAAAGCTCCTGAGCATCTTCGGAAAGGAGGGACTGACAGATGCTTCCGGCCACTGTTGCCGAGGGTCGATAATTTTCGCAGCTTGAGCCAGCAATGTGTGTGGCGTCTGTCCGGAGCGAGAAACCTGCGCAGCAAAGGCAAAGCATCCACAACGACATGTCTTCGGGTAGAGACAACGTCACAACACAAGCCCACGGCCATAGCCAAAACAGGCACCCGCGGAACGTCAATTGGTGGCTAATCCTCTGCTGTGGCATCACATAGCCGCCTGTCCTTCGTCACCCGCAGCGCGTGCGCCCAATCTCTCCAAGCCTCCATCGGCTAGCCGTTGGAAGATGCATGCTATGCGAGACTGCAAGGGTTCCTGCCCTTACAGCGTGTCCCTGGCTCCCTTCTTCTTCCGGCCTCATGAAAGCTTGGATCGTCACACAGAAGCCAGGGTGGCTTCCTCTGCCCTGAAAAGCATCATTGTGCACGACGTTGCTCCCAGATACCTATACCCTTTCTGCAAAGTTCACTCGCATGGGTCGTTTGTGGTTGAGATTCCGGCTTGGCAGAAGGCGCACGAAGTCGAAGGACTCATCACTGGCCTTCACCCGTGGCCACTGATGCGAGTGAGACATCAATGGGAGACAACCGCCTCTGCTCCGGTCAGCAACGTCAATTTGTGTCTTAGAGTCACTGTGATGAGGCCTGTGGTGTCCTGTGGTGGCCTGCGTATGAGAACACCTGCGCGGCCTGCAGCGTGCCTTTCCTGCACTGCCAACGCTCCACGCTTCCGTTCGCAGTGCCCGCCTTATCGAAGATGGCACCAGCAGGCGGGCTCTCGGCCTTGTTTGGTGCATTACCCGTCGCAAGCAGCTCAATCAAAGATCGAAGCCAACACCTTTTTCAGCCTGAAAAATCTGAAAGCAAGCACAGCTGTGGCATTTCTACACGAAAATATATGACTACTCCCAAAGTATAAAAATAAAGTCTCGAAATCAAATTTAAATCAATCTTCCAAAACGTGTAGTTCTTATAACAGCTCTCGGGGAGAATTCAAACTCAAACATGCGCACCCTTTCCAAATATGTGACAAATACCCAATCCAAAAATCTGGAAGCAGAACCTTGAAATTACACTCCAGATTAGTTTTATTTATATTAAGTTTATATCCAATCTATACATTTTTCGAGAATACATTTGACGAATGGAAGAATTTTACAGGGACTGTTTCAGAATCTGATCTTTCAAACGGCTCCCAATTAGGCTTTATATCTGATGAAACATTCCAAAAAGGTATCTTTAAATCAATCTGCTTTCGAATCGAGCTTCAGTCGGAAAGCCCTGAAAGGGTCAACTTCGTGGAATTCTCTCAAAGCACGGAAGGAAGAAGAGAACGACTTCATATATTTTTTTCGATATGCGATCGTCGCCTCTAAGCTCAAATGCTATCGCAGCAAGACGAGCAGCTAGTGCCATGCCCCAAGCTCAAGTCACGGCTACCCCGAGCCGAATGGCTCCACACTCCACACCTGTCCGACAGCGCGTCTCGACCTATCCTCCGGCAGTATGGGGAATCCACTTCCAAGGCTCGAATCTGGCGTCTCAATGTCGTCTCACAAAGACTGAAGACGCATGTCCTGTAGTCTCCTCTGCAGAGATCGCACTCGATATGCCAGAGGGCACATTGGCCGTTCCGCATCGGCACTCGACATCCCAGCGCACCGCATCTGTGATTCGGCTGGCTTCATGCTCAGCCTCTTCGATTTAGACGCCAGACCACACAGTACCCTCCAAGTGACTCCAAATCTCTTCTGACATCCGCTAAGCAAGTCCTTCCCCGTGCAAAGCACTGCCGTTGGCCGATGGAGAAGGCCGCGAGGGCGTCGACCACGGCTGAGACCTAAGGTCCGCCCAAAATCTTGTAAGCTTCGGAATGGATCTAAGTGGAGTCCTTCACCTCCCGTCCCTGAAGACTCCGTCTGGCTGCCCGAGCCACGCCCGGCTCTGGCTCGTAGATGGCCGGCGGCGAAGCCTCCGCGCTGGAGGCCATGTCCAGAGCGTCCAACATATCCACGGCAAGTGTCGAAGGGCGCCACGATCGTCGGGCCAGGCAGTCACCACATCCGCATGAACTGCACAGCTGCAGCATTGCCCAGACAAGGCAACGACGACCGTGGCACAACATGCAGCAAGCGATGCATGCGCACGCAAGCCTGAAGAGCCCAGACCAGCCAAAAGCTCACATAAGGCCATACTGGTCCTGGTTGGTGTCTTCTACCAGGGCGTCTTTCAAGCAAGCGACCACTGTCAAATAAGCAGAAGTTTCGACAAATTGAAGGGCAGTTACGATAATGGCGGGCAGCTGAAGTGGGTCTCCAGAGGCATGCATGGCAATGAAGAGCACAACCACATAATAGAGCAACAGGGCACCTCCGAACCCAAGAATGACCCAGCCATCATGAGAGCTTTGACCGCGCATAGCACACCAGCTGGTCAATGTCCAGACTGGAAGTAACAAGGCGCTAAATGTGAGAAACCTGCGAGAGCCTTGCAGCATGTCATTTCTTTGGTATGCCCACCATGCGTAGAAAACACCTTGGAAGGCAGCGATGACTTGACCGTGGCACCAGGTTTTCTTCATGAGCAGGCGGCTTGTGGCTGCATCCAGGCACTCACCCGACGTGTCTAAGTTTGCCGAGCTCAACTGCATAGCGATGCTCGAACAAACGGATTTGCCTCCACCACTGGACGAACTTTCAAGGCTTGCAGGAGCTGTCGCTTCTACAGATCGAGGTACGAGTACTGCGGCCTGTCAGCCCAAATAGCACCAAGTTTGTCAAAGGCGGTGTGGAGCAACAAGGCATGGCATATATAGATTCTGGTGATGCTGCACGGTGAGGGTCGCGCAGGGCCAGTTTGTAGCAAGCGGTCGAGCAAGAGCTCGCTAGCGGCCACACCACTCCAACCTCAAGGCTCGGACAAGCCGAACAGTGGGCACATCTTGATATCCTCTAAGAGACGGCCGACACTGACTGCTGACTTTGATTTAGGACCTCAAGCGACTGCGAACTTGCCGAAACACTTGCCGAAACAGTGCTTTGGTCCCTTCAGAGTGCGACTACAACACAAAAAAACTCACAAACTTCGAGCTCGGGAACAGAGCTGCGCCGTCACGGGCACGCGCCCAACGATGCAGCCGCCTTCGAAGTCTCCTGAAGTCAAAAAGCTACGCCCTACTGGCAAAGTCTCCGTAGAACGTGGCTATTCAAACACCAGCCCTTTGAATCAACGCTTCAGTCATAGGTTGCCCGTACTCGCGGAAGCTACTTCAAAAACGCAAAAAAGTCACATCTAAAGGGACTTGATCTCCTAGAGTCGTTGTTGTTGACGATGAAGCTGACAACTCTGGCATCTTCAACCAGGCTGAGTACCTGACATGAATGTTTCAAGCTCCCGCTTCTCCCATCTTCTCCCACGCAGCCCCACCCTAAATTGCTTATTTGGGCATGTCCTTGTTCTTCTCTGTCTGGTGTTCTCTTTGTCGCCTACAGTACTCTCCGCGTCGCGTGCAGGTGTAGCCATGGCGCTGGGCAAGGACATTCATGTCAAGTCCACGCGGAGTCGGCAGCCAGACAGACGAATCTCCAAAGCCGGTTGCATAAGCAATGTACCTGGAACAAGTCTTTGCAGGTAGCACAGATGGTGGACGAGACTCGAACTGGCACAGTCGTGACTTTTATCTGATGCTGCACTTCAAACTCTAGCGAACTGGAGTGCTCTTTCATGTCGAGGTGCTCCACACTGCTCTTGCGAAGGATACTTGGCTCCTGGAGGTGCAGCAGAACAAGTGCTGTTGTGGCCGTAGTCATGACGAGCACGATGATGATGACGATGACGATGACAGTGACCGCGCTAGCGATCATGGCTATCATCCTGACCGTCGTGACCATGAACCTGACATGGTCATGCTTGTGACGAACACACCACTACCTCCACTGCAACTATAACAACTACTACTGCTGCTGCTACTACTACTACAACTATTACTATTACTATTACTATTACTACTACTACTACTACTACTACTACTACTACTACTGCTGCTGCTAACTATCACGACGACGACGACGAGCACTACTGCTACCACTACCATTTCCACTACTGCTACCATGACTATTGCCACCACCACTACGTACCACTACCACTACCACTACCGTTACCAGCCCCACTCAACTGCCACTAGCCAATACCACTCCCACTCCCACCACCGCTACCACCCCCCCTACGCTACCACTACCACTCCCACTCCCACTACCACTACCCTTAATTACGCTACCGCTTTCACTACCACTACTACTACCACTACGACTACGACTGCAACTACGACAACGACTACGACTACGATGTTTCTTCGACGTCGGCTACTACGACGACTCTACTTCTACAAAAGTTACAACCAATACCATTGCTAGTACGATTTCTTCTACTTCTACTTCTACAGCTACGTGCACTCCTACTGCACCAATACGACTGGGACTGCTGCTGCTACGGCTTGCACTACTACGACGCCGACCACCACTCCCACCGACTGCCACGACCGCCATGCCAACTTTCACCACTCACCACCACCACCACCAAAACCACCACCAAAACCACCACCGCCACCGCCACCACGATCACCACCACCGCGACAACGACCACCACAGATCATCCTTGCAGTTGCACAGCGGATCCTACTACAAGCACCAGTCCTCGTCTCGCACACATTGCCATGGTATGCATACCGCGACACCTTTGGCCAATGCCTCAACAGCTATGGGCTACGACTCACATCAAAGGATTCTAGTTCATGTGTGAGGCTGCACAGATCGAACTCTTGAGAGGACCATGAGCAATGTGTGCTTCTTCGAAGGTGAGTAGCAGCAGGGCCCTCTTCACTACAGCCCTCCCTCTGCAAAGAACAGTCCGAGGCAAGCTCTTCCCACTGCTCCTCCTCGATGTTTCGTTCCAAGTGATCCAGGAACCTTTGGCAGATTCTGCGGAAAGCGTGCCTCGAGCCTCGAGCCCTCCAGAGCCCAAGATGTCCCAAGTGCCGTACTTGGTAAGCACGTGGATCTCCCTCTCCATCAGGTACCTGCGCAGCAGATCACAAACAGCCTTGAACCGGCCATGTGAGTGAATCAGGCGGCATGGCAAGCTTCAGCAAGTGATTCAACTTCCTTGGTCTGAGGAGGCCTGCTTCTCCAGTCTCGGATCCACTACACACGCTGCTGTTGTCGAAACTATGCTGCACATCAGTGCGAGCTCGAACGCACTGCAACCCCTCAACATATGGACCCCGGCTTGAAAGCTGAAGGAACATCATGGCTGTCGACTGAGGTGCCACAGCAAACCAGATCCAGCATGGCTTCTTACACCGATGCCTCTCGCGGTTGCCCGTGTACTCCGGGATGTTGAGCTGCACGATGGCAACCTCTCCATGGACACCCCGGACACCCGGACACCCCCTCTGAACTCTGAACTCTGTTTCCGTTTATTCACAGAAGCGCTGGCCTGGTGCTGACGTGAGAAGCAGGCTGAGTACGTCTCAGGCTGCCCAACTGGAACGCTTGCCTGGGGGCCCCAAAGCCAGAATCACAGGCCCTATGGAGAAATCCTGCAGGAGTCAGGAGTGCCGAGCGCCAGAGCGAGAAGAGGGCGAAATGAGTGTGGCAACAGAGTCATGAAGAGTACAACTGGTACGTGTGACACTTGTGCGGCAAGAGGAATGCAGAAAATGCCTTGAATGAGGGGCTGGGGCTGCCTGTTGGCTCAGGCTATGCACAGTGTGTCAGGCGAAAGGATGCCAGGGATGCCTGCTCGAAGTCGCTCCGTCGCCAAAGCCTGGCAGTGTGCCAGGGCTAGCAGCGCTAGCATGAGTCAATACGTCAATAACCCCATGAAACTTGCGCCGGGCTCACGAAAGCTCCGAATCTGGAGCGATGTCGAGATGCAGCTGTGGCCAGTGAGTGTCAAAGCAGCTCGCACCTCTCCGTGAATGTCAGACTTGTTAGATTTGCCAGACGGCATATGTGCCTTCGCCCCACTGTTCCTCAGCTCACGAACGCGCTCCGGTTCTGTTCCATCTTTCTGAATGAAATGGTGAGCGTATGGACAGATTAGGAAGCTCATCGCCTGTTTCTTGCTTCTTCCCGTTTCAAACTCGTGAGTTTGCTGGCCCACCCAACCGACATTGCATTGACATCTTGCCGCTCCGTTTTCAGCTACAGGCTTTGGTGTCCCCAAGCAAGAAGTCATCGATCTCGGGGCTTCTTTGTGTGGCAATCTACCTTGCGAGAGCACTTGATCCCATCCTTGGGTGTCAGATCCAGCTGCGCGATACCGAACGAATCTCGACAGAAACAGGGGGACACGCAGTGCAGCAGTGCTGGCTTGAGCGTCGAATCGAGAAGCAGCTGGCAGGAGCTCAACTATGCTGTTCCATACTTGACCTCCTGCTATTGCTGAGCTTCACACCTGCGGAGGTGCTGGTGCCTGACAATCTGACAAGATGCTTCAAGTTGCTGCATCTCTCTGCATCCGCAAGCAAACCAGCAATGCCACATTCGAAGAGTGTCAATCAAATATTTTTCATGCAGGTATCCTCGCCACAGGCCTGTGATGTTTATCAACCACGCAGAGCCGTATGTATGACATGCAGGCTGGTGGCGGTCACGAAACACATTTTCGGCAGAAGTTGCTGCGGGACCAGATGGTGGGAGTCAGCTTCACGGCTTCACGTTTGACATGCCGACGAACCGGTTGTCTCGTCTCCGACTCAGCAGCGTGCTGAACAACTGCCGCAGCAGCAATGATGTGCATGACGGCCGCTGCAGCACATAGCCGAAAAGAAGGAGGCAGCAATTGTCTCCTTGTCCACGATTCTCGGGCAGCTTCCGCTTCATGCTCACCACGTTCTCAACGCTCATCTCCGGAAAGCTTGAAATATCGCAAGCTCTTTTCGCCGGACGCTTTCCGAGAGGTCTGCAGGGCCAGGAGCAGGGCCTTGTGTGCAGATGCTGCGAGACGGTGCCACAAAACAAGCTGTCGAGGGCAGATGCTCTGAGAGGACTCCAAGACGACCACAAAGGAGGAACCATGGTGACGGATGGGATCCCCTTCGTAGATGACGAAGTCGAATCCATGACGAACAGCACTAACAACGAAGTATCCACGGGAGCTCAAGTCCGCAAAGACTTCTGACCGCAAAGACGCGGTGTCGGCCCCCGAACGCTGCAACTGCTCGGGGACATAGGCGAAAGGTGCTCCCAGCTGCGAGTTTTGTTGTGGATTGGAAGGCAAGGTGCCCATGGGCAGCCCAAAGATTGGCTGCCTATTTCTTCGCAGCTCCATGTGTCGCTCTACATCGAAATCCAGGAGTACATCTCCACATCGCAGCAGCTCTGGAGTCCCCGAGCCCTTTCCTTCTGTTCCGCCTGCTCCGCGCTCAGCCGATCTTGATCGCTCCCGTTCAGACATGCTTAGCTACGAAAGCCAGAAGGCTTCTGGAGCCAGGCTGCATTGTCAGGGCTTAACTTTTCACCGTAGAACTTTGGGTCGGGTCTGGGTCTGACTTCCGAGGGCCCCTGCCCAGCCTTCATGGCCACGCGATGCACCAGGATGAAGGAGGCAAGGCCGAGATTCCTCTTGCGGCACTTCAATGTACTCTGAACGTGTCTTACCGCTGGAAAGTAGGCGCCACAGCTTGAAGGCGAGGCAGAAAGATGGCGGGGGAACAAACAACGACGACAACGCCGAATCAAAAACTGCAGCAACGCCAAAGAAGTGATCTAGTCCCCGGATCCGAGGGGGTGCTCCTCAACAGCCCCTGTCTCCATGTCACCAGCGCAATAGCAGCTCGAAAACCAAACTCGCTGGGCTGCAGGATGCAGGAAAGCGCACGCTCTGCATCAGCTCCGTGCCAGCTCGTTGTGAAGCTGCGTAACGGAGCCTCCTCCCCTCTCGATTCTTTCTTTCTGATTCTGATTCTGGTGGTCGAAGAGGGTGGCAGGACCGCCCTCCCGCACGTCTTCTTCACGATCCTTGCTACGCCCGTGTGGCCCGTGTGACACTGACAAACAGGGAGCCGGCACTGCTTCGCTTCTATGCCCCTAAGCTGCTTGTTCTGGACTCCTGGGTGCCTACTTGTTTGCTGCTTCTCAAAACATGACTTCGTGGTGCGATCAGGAATCAGGTTCGCACGGCCTCATGAACTGCAGGCGGCACATCAGGGCCACAGTGGCTCATGGCGTTGGACAGCAGCCACTTGTGGCTGAAAGTAGTTGAAGCAAGGGTGAGTCACTGTGACGCAATCGTGGTTTTCGTTGTGGCAAGAAGAAGCACCTTGAATCATGTTGAATCTCAAACAAATGAGCGTGCACCATCGAACTGCAGCACTTTTTGCGTGTGCTCTGCTGTGAATCTTGTCCATGCTCACTCTGATTTTTCCCTCTCGTCGCACGAGAATGAAATAACGTCGAGTAAAGCGGCCGTGGCTCCACAGACGGTCAAAGTATGACGATGCCTCCGAGCGTGTTTCCAATCATGGTTCTGACCACAGGCTCTACATGTGCCGACAGCTGGCCGAGTCTCGCCTCTGGATCTGGCACGCCAGCCTCAATTCCCGGCCGCCCTCGCCAGACCTTGAACCAACACCGACGTGGGGCTGTGCTTTGAGCGGCAGTCAGCGGCACTGAGCCAGGTGCAGCTATTCCATTCGGACTCGAGTTACTGGCACCTTGGAGGTCTGCTCCGATGCCAACAGCGCGACGTGCTGGTGCGGCGCTAAGCCGGAGACCATCTCGGACAATACCAGGGCCGGGGTCACTCACCTGAAACGGTGTCCCGGACGATTGCTGCTCTCGTTCGCAAACCATGGCTATCCGTGGCTTCACAGCACGTACTACCGCGGGGTGTATTGTAGAATTCCGAAACCGGCAGCACTCGTCGACGGATTCGTCAAGGCCGCAGCATTCGCGAAGCCGCCAATAGCACCCAGGGATGCTGCAAGCTGCCGCAAGTAAGTCACCTCCCGCTTTGATGAAGCATCCGCACAAAGGCCGCAGGCAGCCAGGACCCCCGGCGTTGTCTGAATGAATCAGCAGTGTACCGTCAGAAGACAGCACTCGACGCACTGAGCGAAAAGTCTCAGCCTCGGAGCAGCAGCGCTCTGGCAAAACCATTCTACTCGAACCCAGCAGACCACTTGCTTTCCCTGCCGCTCAACGCAGCTCCCACGATGCAGAGAGAGAGAGAGAGAGGGAGGGAACGATTTTTGGGCGGATCTCGGGAGGCAGCAGTGAGAAGATGGGGGGCGGCAGCGTCCCCAAGACCCGCTGCACCGGATCCTGGCGACATTCGAAGGCAGCGGGCTTCAATAGAATGTTGAAAGAAACCCTGGTAACAGAAAAGAGTAGCCATAGGTAGCCTTCTATGTCGCCATCACCCAAGCCGCGGCGAACTGGTGGTTCCGGGAAGTTGACCTGCTCTGGTAAAATTCATGGCGCCGCAGAATTTAGGGCTTCGTGAGGGCTGAGCCCTGCCGAATGCCGAACTGCTGCCAAGCTAGGGTTGCGGTATGCAGCTATTATCTGCTAGAGTGAGGACTCTTCCCAAATAGGGCGCGCCGCCGATTTGAAATAGGTGGCGCCTAGACCCCCCTCCCCCGGACCACCCATTATTAGGGGGTGGGTCCTTTGTCCATACAAGTGAAACTGGCCACTGTGCCCAAAAAACATCTCTTCTTGTAGTCTCCACAAACTCATTCAGTCTGAGACTGTTCTTCCTGCAGTCGTCCATAAGAGTGTCCCTGTGGAAAATCTGCGAGTGTGTTTCTCCAACATTCTTTTTGGATGCTCGGGTTTCGCCACAGCCTCTTGAATCTCCGACCCTTTGCACCACCTCTGTCAAGACATGCCTGTGACAAATAGATATGTCCAGGCTTCGTTCTGTCAGGTCTTCCCTCACAGTGTCCGTCTTATCAGCATGCGAGGTTGGGCACGTTCCGATGTTGCCAAGACATATATCATTCAAGACGAGTTACCCGAGCCATGTTGTGTTTAACTCCTTCGGACTCCTTCGTGTCTAGAATAACAGGTCTGATGTCAAAAACTGCCCAAGTTGTCTATGTAGCAACATGCTCGAGACTTCTTGGTGAAAGCTGTTGCTACCTTCATCTTTTCGAAGTCGTGTATCTTATAGCACCGAAAGTTGATTAGGCAGGTGTCATGATTGCTCCCCTCCCTTGTCTGCACCATCCTTTCGTTTGAGGCTGTGCCTCGCTTGTTCAAGTATTTCATCGGTCTGTACCTCGTGATGGCCTTGTCGCAGATTTTCTTGTTTCTGGATGTCAAACCCTTTATGCCAATTTCCGTCGTGGCTATATGGTGCCTTCTTCCGAGGTAGTGTGGGGGGGGGGGGCTTCAGCACAAAGGATTGCAGGAAGTTCAGTCAAATGTTCAATATTTTGGGTGGACATCAGGGATAAAACAAAGGAGGATTTCGGGGGGCTGGGGAGTTACAGCAGCCTAAACCTAATCTACGATGCCCTGCAAGCAAGGCGCATACACGTAAGCCACGGAGCCAGGTGCAAGCCTCAAGGGAAGAGGCTGCAGCTTTTGCAGATTGCCATGTCTAGGAGAACTATAAAGGCAGTGACATGCGCAGAAAGACAGCCGCATCGGCAGCAACCACGCAGAGATTCTTGCACACCTGCGCATGCTCGTTGAGCATCACTTTCCACCAAGCACACGCCGAGCTTGAGCTTCGCGCTCCAGTGAGAAGTGCGCGGGAGAACGTGCGGAAGACGCGGTCTCGCCTGGCATTGTCAGCTCGACCATCTTCAAGGTCTACTCGTCCTGGACGGGGGCAGGGCCTATTTTCCACGCAGGCCCAGCTTGCGTTGCCAGCGTCAGCCGCTGCTTGAGCACACACCCATTCGCCCTGTCGACGGAGGCAGTGCAACGCTGACAGCCTTCGGCGCATGCATAAGCCACCTCTCCAGAACAAAGCTCCACCTGCAGGTGAAGGCATTCAAGCCTACGGCCTACGGCCCTGTTATGGCGCACTGTTGTTAGATAAGGGCTTCCTGGCTTCGCCTTCAGAGGCTTCGGGACGTCATAGGCTGCATCCAGCTTCAGTTGACCTGCTCCGACGAGTTCGGACACGCTTTGCGACTTTGCGCCATCAGCTGCGTGTTGCGTGTTTCTTTCTGGTCATGGAACTCTCAACTCTGTCCTCCCCCAGCTATGGTGTTCAATCGCTGCAATAGTTTCGCCTCGGCCTTGCACGATCATGTCACATCACGTGTGAAGCCGAGATGCACGGCTTGAAAAAAAGGCAAAGGCTTTCGGCTGGTCGCCACGCCTCAGAGTCAGTGCCAGTACAGCCACTCCAACAGCGGTCCCGAAGCCCTTAGCTGGCGGCAGGCCAAAGGAGCGTTGGAGCTCCAAGAGCAGCGTCTGGCCACCTTTCCAATGGGATGTGTGTCTGTGTCTGACCCTGTGTCTGTGTGTGCAAGGACCAGCCGACCAGCTCAGCCCTGGCAGAGTGCAGATGAGTGCAGAGTGGACTCTTAGCTCGGGGCTGACAGCGCAGGCCTCGTCCTAGGCTCAGAGTCCCCCCCGGAGGCCCACGCCCAAGGCCCAAGGTGCTCCCTGCAGTTCCGATTTCTGTTCGTGAAGGAGCGCCGAGTTTGACCAGGCTGTGGCGTGCCTTCGGCTGCCAGGTTCTGCGAAACGTTGCAGCGAGCTTAGCTGCCATCCGAACCAGGCACCAAGCCTGCTCATTTAAAAGCGTCGAAAAAGCTACACCATGCATCCTCCCGTGCACCACCCTTGCAATCTTGGAATTCGCCTGAGGGCTGTTGTTGTAGTGCGGTAAGAAGTCGGACACATGGAGTGAAACATATGCTCTGCTATCTGGTGAGAACACGGGAGCTATTCTGTGAGACTTTCACCGGACTGCTAACACCCTTCGGCGCACACGGCCACCACCAGGCTTTCTCTTCGAGGCTCAAAGATGCTTGCAGGTCCATGGAAGATTTCGCCCAGTTAAACTTAATGTGGCCATCGGAGACGGATTTTGCGAGCCTCTGCTGGTTGGGCTTGCGCAGAAAAGCGGAGCGATGATTCTGGCGAATCGGCTGGCCATTCCCATTAGCCTGCAACAGGTCCCCAGCCAGCCGCAAGACAGACTTCGCAGCGGCATTGTTCCTCTCGAGCTCAATGCCTCGCTGAATCAGACGTGCTGGGGCGGTTGAAGCCTTGTCCATTGGTGCCACAGTCTCTGAAGGTGCTACTGGTGTTTGTGGGATCTGCGCTGCCGGCGCTGACCCCGGATTGCTCGGGCTCTCTGGTTGCAAGGCCTTGCTCGGCGCTTGCTCCTTGCTGGCTTGCGCATCCGATAGAGAGCTCTGCACCGTGTCCGTCGTCGCAGACCGCCCTAAGGAAAGGTCTTTGGACTTCGGTGAAAGCATTGACATGTGTTCTGCGATCTTCATCTTGGAGAGCTTCAAAGCCTGGTAGATTTCTCTACTTCCTCCACGACTGGCCAGCGCACCAATGCGCTCCAAGTACGCCAGATCTCGCAGTCTGTTCAAGGCCTGCTCCCTCCTGTGGCAAGGACACAACTTGCTTTTGCAGAAACCTGACACAAATTCCCAAATTACATACTGTGCGACACATACATGCGGTGCTTTGTGGTTTGACTTCTGTCAGATCCGTTGCACTGCAAATGCTCAAAGTCGGAGTAGTAGTATCAGCTGGCAGAGCACTTAGGGCAACATGCTAGCAGTACTGCGTGCTGGGGACGAATGGCCTTGCTAGGCTGATGGTTCGATCTTTGGATGGCCCGATACTGTTCTGCAAAACGGTTGACTCCGAATCCTGCTACCAGTAGGAAACTCGAACCCCTCGTTGTAGTGAAACGACCGTGCACTCGAGCCACTGGCGCACTACCCATGTCTTGTCTAGAATCTTGAACCCTCTTCGTAGCCAGGCAACATGTACTGTCTTGGCAAGAAGACCAATGAAGGGTGCTCCCACATCGACAGCTGCTTTTCCGCGTTGTGATAGTAGACTTGGCCGCCATCGTCTTCTGCTTGCTGCCATTCGAAGAGTAGCTTCGTGATTTCAGCTTCCCAAGACTCCTGCTCGGCAAGAACACGCATTGCAAGACTTTACTCAGTGCTAAACTGATATGGCGTGCTGCCTGAAGCACTAAGTCAAAACAGACTCTCCCGCCCAACTCAGATGGTCCTGCAATGTATTCAGGGTTTGGTCTCTCAAATTCGGCGGCATCTGAATGCAGGTTTGGAAAGCCGCCATGCATTCGCGAAGAATTGCATCGAGAGGGTGCACCTCACAAGGTGGCAGACTCTAAGGCTCGTTACATTTTCCAGCTGTACTCGAACCTGAAGAAAACAAGTCGGCCCCCGAACCCAGGCAGTCTCGTTGGAGGTCTGATTCCAGAAGAAGAGGCCGCTATGCTCGTCCCGGCATAGGGACCACGGAGCTGGCAGGACGCTGCTGCCCAAGACGTCACAGAGAAAGGTTGACAGGAAAGGGTCCTGCACGGGGCTGGGGCTGGAACAAGCAACATTTTCGGGTCCTGAGAACTTCATAGAGCATACAGGGTTCATGTAGGCGGACGCATGTTTGGGGCTGGTTGGTCTTCCGAACTCACGGGGTTGTTTGGTGACTGAACAGCGCCTTCGGATCTTCGACGCCAAATTGCGAGCTCTAAACTCCCAAACAATATTCCTGAGATGAGCTGTATGAACCTCATGTGTATCGAGCAACTTCCGCAACAAGTCTCCCAAACCTGCACAGCCCTGTAATTTTGAGATGGCACCTACGCCACAGACAAACCGCCAAAACGATCCTTGTGCATGCCAGAAGTCGTTCGGAATCGGATTCCCGCAACATCCAACAAAGACTAGCCACTCCTCAATCAGACGCACACCTTTGCGAAAGAATTGCAACACCCTGCGGTGATTTCTCCTGCAGAAACTCGACTGTTAAACGCTGAGTTTTGTCTGGGTTTGGAAGCGCACTGTCATGGTGCGACCATGTATTCCGGTGCAGCATCGCAGTCCTGGGCCTCAGTCACGACGCCGTTCGTAAGCAGGTACTGGGACCTTTCTTCCAAGGTCCAGGTAGCCAGGTTCTCATCAACCGGGAGCTGGTCTTTGGCAAGGTGTGACCACACCCCGTGGTATTCCGCCATGCAAAAGCTCTAGTCAAACATAAATTACATAACCCTAGTGATAGTCTGGTTCCGACCTACGAGTATCAAGCTATGGCGTGCTCAAAGGGATGATAGGTGGATCATGGATCGATGGAGACAAGGGCCGCCATCCAGACTCTACGCCAGAAGCAGATGAGAGCTAGGGCAGATAGGGGCTTCGGCTTGGGGTGAGAAGCAGCATCAAGTCGGCATCGTAGCGCACGCTTCGAGCCGAGGTGGGCAGAGAGCTGTCAAGTCAAAGACACCGCGGGCGCTGATGAAATGGCCGGGCCAGCTATCGCGATTTCAAGCTGAGCCCAGGTCAGGAATGTCCTGCGGAAGCGCGAGGAGTCTGGTCATGTGCTTCCTGCTCTGATGTCATGCTGAGTCATGCTGGGAACGCACACATCTCGCAAATTCTCGCAGCACATTCGGCAAGGGGAGTCTACGACAGCCATCATGTGGTCAAGCTCCACTAGGTCCCCGACGCTGGGGCTTCCAACGCGTTCTGGCCTGATGACATGCGACTGGCAGCACGAGTCTGCAACTCCTGCAACACTCAGGCAGCTGCTTTTGAGGTGGTCCTCTATGAGAGCAGCTCTCCGCGTGAGCTCACGCCTTACCGATTAACCGATTAACCGGATGCCCCTGCCTTCAAGCTACGCTCGCTGTCAAGGGCAACAGCGCAGAGCACATCTTTGACAAGGCTTGGGCTCTTTGAATTCTGCGAAAAGAACGGCCGAGGATGCTCCTCGAGCAGGCGTCTGTTAAAAGAGCCACCACATCTACTGGATTTTGCCGCAGTGTCCTGGTCCAGCCTCGCGCGTCTGTCGCTCCTCTGGTGGCAGTCTGAGTATTGGAAGATGTGCACCGACTACTTGACATCGGTATCCTGCTTCTGCCACTTCACAGCCTGCCAAGGTCTGCGTGGACCGCTCATGAAAGTGCCACGTTGTGGCATGGAAACACTGCGGCTGGCCTTCCGACGCAGCAGTCTCGCCCTTTTCAAAGCTCGCCGAGCCTTGAAACTCATGATAAGGTGGAGTTTGGGAGGCCTTGCAAACGCGACGAACCCACGGACCCGAGGTGGTCGCTCTCACGCGCGGCTCATTGCACAACAAGGAAGCTTCCGCCACCATTGTCCACAGACCTAGGACAAGAAAGCAAAAGCTGCTGAGGTTTCGGTGCCTAGATTCTCTCTTCCCTACCCCTCAACTCTCCTTCCCAGACGTTTCGTGGTGGCAACCAGGAAGTATCAGGAAGTTGTCTTGATGGACTCATCGCGACAGAGGCAGCAACTGGCACGGTTGCGGAATGCTGCAGCCTTTCCACCTTTGATGAGGCAGGGCCACTTCATACAGCCGCATGTAAATGGTGCTCACGTCATGCCTTCCCAAGTCACGAAGGCGTCAGAACCTGGCTTCTCGGCTTGTCGCAACCCGCAGAGCCATTTTCCAACAGATGACACGTGACAGTGGGAGCGCCTTCAGCGCCTTCAGAAGCAGAGCCTTCTGCTCCCAAGGCCTGGGCCCGGGCCAAGCTCCTCACAGAGCAGCTGACCGAAGCACATCAACCCATGTGCTTCTGATTCTCCGAGCTTAGAATGTCAAACACAGTGGGAGCGTGAACTTGCGAGTTCGCCTCTTGAGCAGGGCACGCGCTGCTTTCACGCGAAGGCCTTGGCAAAGCAGTGCCACTGCATACTCGCAGCTTGTCGCCTGGCGGAGCTTTCGGACTCAGATGGACTCAGACACGACCTGCCACACCTAGAATAGATGTTGGCATTATCCTCGCCACACTGCCACTGCTGCTGCTGCTGCTACTACTGCTTGCTGCTGCTGCTTGCTGCTGCTGCTTGCTGCTGCTGCTGCTACGCACCGTCGATGTGAAGTTCATAAGTCTTGATGCGACCCTCAACATGCCGGCCACTCATCAGGAGGGACGCCCCACTCATCTTCCATTCGCCTCTGCCCAAAGATTGAAACGAAACTCAGAGTCAAACGCATCAGCGCTAAACTCAGCAGGCGAGGCCTCAGCAGTTCAAGCGAAGCCTCGACCTCCCCAGCCCGCCGGAAGCCTTCAGCCAAAACGAGCATTGCAAAGAGACACTGACACGGAGCATTGCAAGCACCGCACACCCCTTCGGCCTCGAAGTAGCCTCAGATGCCACATGCTTCCACCACAGAGAAACCGTGCATGTGTTGCATGCATGGTGGCCTGTGGCGGCCTGTGGCGGCCTGCGACCTGCCTTTCCGACACCAGGCAGCCAGGCAGCGTGTTGGCCGTTCGGATGTTGGGTTGGCATCCGGAGCTCAGCATGTCCTCAAGCGCCTCAGACTGCACGACGGTGGCTTCATGGAGTCGTGAAGGCCTCAAGCCTTCGAACCATTGTCAGGAGGCCTGCTGAGCTTCCTGTATCTGACCTGCTTCACAAAGACCTTTCAGCAGCGTAGTGTAGGCCACCACCTGGGAGATGCTCACAACACAAACTGTTGATACCAACAACCGCAGCAGCAGCCGCAGCAGCAGCACCACCACCACCACCGCCGCCACCAACCAACTACGACGACGAAGCCGACGACGGCTGCAACAAGAAGAGCCGCAGCAACAACAACGGCAAATACAACGGCAACGGCAGAGCAGCTGCTGCGGCTGCTGCTGTATTCTTCTGCGCCAGAAAGGGCACCAGCCATGGTCAACTCAACATCATCACCATCGTCACATTAATGTTGACATGGAGACAGAAAAAGCAGAGGAAGAGTGAACATTAACACAACTACCGATAAGAACCTCGCAGCATACCATGATTGCATATGCAACAATATGTATAGTTGACGGTCACGGAATACTTCGCCAATCCAGCCCAAGTCGAATGCTCTGAGGCCCCGGCACCCGGGTTCACCCCCTGCTTCCGGGACTCCTGGAGCCAAGTCCTGGCCTGGAACTCTGGAACCAGGTACTTGTAACCATGACGAAAAGAAAAAACGAGGCCATGATGGAACAGAAGAGACTTTTGAGAGATGCCACACATAATAGTTAACATAGTTATGCAAGTCATGGAATCTCCGAGAGCAGGAACAGCCAAAATGAATGGCGACACGCCTGCGAGAGGTCTCCCACACGCACGGCAGCGTTGACCAGCGCTCCGAAAGTCTGGGCCTCTGAAGAAAGGGCATCAATCAGATCCCTTCCGACACCGTGCGAGCGTGACCTTACCGTAAGAGCGGGTCGCTCGGCTGCAGCCCTTCTTCCAATATGTCTTGGAAGGCTTTGCGGGCCTGCCGATGAGTTGCAGCATGCAACAGCGCAAGTGGGCACGAAATAGAACAGATTCGACTGCTTGCTTTGATCGCACTATCACCTTTCAAGATCCTTTTCCGGCAGGACCGCTTCTTCGATTGTGCGCTTCGCTCAGCAAACTTTGCTGACAGTACCTGGGGCATCGCAAGTTGGCAAATTTCCACACTTGTGCCGGGCTGGCCAGTTTCCATCAAGCTGCATGGCGCCATCCCCTTCGCTAGTGTCAAGATCCTGGCCGAGCTGTCGGTGCAACGATTCCACACCCGGAATGGGAAGGATGCGGGATGACTGGGCCCAGCCTCCCAGCCCACGGCTTGCAGCATGGCCAGCGCCTCGGCCTCCTTGGGTAAGGGGGCGGCCTCGTCACGTCGGCAAGCTAACCGCACACGCAACCGTAATCTGAAGCAGCGATGCATTCACGGCAGACAGCCAGAGCGGAAAAGATGTGGAGAGATGGTGCGACGATCTGCGGTGTTGGGGCTGCCGCATGTATCCATGCACGCGCGCTCAAGACACTAGTTGCTCTCTGGGTGCCTCCAAGGAGGCATTGGGTGTGTGCGCAGCAAACCGGGCGCTCACTTTGCAAACCCAGGCTCGGGCTCAGAGAGGTCGGAAAAACCAAGCTAGTGTGAAGTGAGAACGTGCAGTTGTGTCTGCATTCTTTGTCATGCACGCGCGCCCTAGAATCCTCCGTCCCTCCCTCCCCGAATCAGCAGTGCCTCAGCGATAGGGCCTGGTCGGAGCTTCATGTCTCGAAAAAGCGAACCTAAGCTCGGCTCATAAGGAATGGGTGTCTGAAGCTACCAAATGGGATCTGAGAGCTCAGCGACAACTCCGAAGATCAGAAGCCACTTCGTTTCGACCTGGAGGTTACTCTTGTCGTGGCTCTGCATGCTCTGCTTAGGAGCCCTCGGCCCGCCTTCCGCAATCTTGACTAGGGAAATTTGCCGTTTGATCTGGGCAGGATTTCGCCATGCCCGCCCTCGGTGGACGCAGCTTCTGTTGTCGCAGATCACGAGGTCGCCAGCAGACCAGGAGTGGCGATAGATAAACCTGAAGACCCCGTGATGGGACCCATACAGAAACACACGGCAGCTTCTCCAAGACTTTCCCAAAAGAGCACTAAAACAGAACATGCCAGGGAGGACAAAGCTGCCGCTCCTGGGTCACATGTTTGTTGATCTTCCTGACGTCAGGTTCACGAGGTACATGCATACGGCTGAACGGCTGAATGCAGCATTTACAGCCTCACACGAGCAGGTCCTGATCAAGGCGCGCCCTGATTGCAGTGACATGCCCTCGATGTGGCTACAGTGTCTGCCCGCGAAAAGGGACCTTCGGTGCAACGTAGTGCCGTGCAACTCAGAGTGCGGCTGCTCAACATGACATTTGCCTCTCTGCGCCTCCCAGCAGGTGTATGTCGAACGAGCAAGTGTCGCACAGGTGGAAGGCGCCGAAGGAATCGAGCCGCGCATCCGGTCAGGCCCAAGCTGTATCGAAAATCATGGACACCTCGGAGCTATGTCAGCCCGGAGAGCGGGAGCGTGATGTTGCACGCACTTTCTTACTGCTTGCTCCTCCTTTTGGCCGGGCAACAAAGAAGTTGGTCAAGTTCATGCTGCTCCGCTGGAGTCAATGCATTGAAAGCCGCACGAGAAGAAGCAAACTCCGTCTCTCCACCGCTTCCTGCCGCCGCCGCAGCGTCGGGACCGGAATATGGCGCAAAGGCGCTTCCCAACGAGCTCTCAAGCTTTCTGACAAAGGTTCGTGGGGTCAGCATACAACAACAGCTGACAGGGACGTGCTTGTCCTGGCGGCACCACGATATTCCCCACCATCAAAGAAGCCAGAGCTGGCATCACCTGAAGCAGAGCACACAAAGCCCTCTTGGGCTGCTCAGCTCTCGCGAGAGCGGGCCTTGAAGGAGGAGTCAATGTGCCAAAGTCCATTTCCGGCTCGAAGCTTCAAGAGGCGATCATCAAAGGCAAGGATGCAGCCTCGTGAAACTGGCGAAAGATGGCGAAAGCCGCCGCCAATGCCGGAATCACGGAAATTCACGGAATCATACGCATGCCGCCTGTTGCGGCATCAAAGTTCGCAATCCGACCTTGGTAGATTCCCAAATCACGCTAGGAAATCCTTCCGCGCCATTGAAAGAGGACTGCTATAGAAGCTAGTGCCGCGACTGGTAAAATGCCAAGCTTATGTCGAGTTGCCAATGAGCCTCGTTGAGCTTGAGCTGGAGCTGCTGGAGCTCCCGTTCCGGACTCGGCCACCCGCGGGCCCTTCGCTGGACTCGAGCTCGGCGCCTGGGAATTCGGCTGCAAAGGCTCCTCCAGCAGAGACGAGGACAAAGAGAAACAGAGAGAGCTCAAAGGACAGCGTCAAGTCGGGTCTCTTGCAAAGCCAATGAGCTCATCGTCTGTCAAGCTCGCAGATTTGAAGACCAACACGGAATACCTCATTCGGAAGAATCCACTCCATCTGCTCCGTCCCATTCTGTCACGAGGATGGGCTCAAGAACTGCGTCCAAGACTCTGCTCGAACAGATCCCGCAACAAAGACAGAGAGCCTGCGTCGAGCTCGGAGCTTAGTCGAAGTCCGTCGACCTGCGCGGAAGACGCAAGATGATGCAAACAAAGATCATGAGAGGCTCGGCCTTGACTGCAAAGGCAAATGAAGTCAGAGGTGTGACAGAGACCGGCACTTCCTGGGATTCAGTTGACCGGCACTACGAGCCACTGCCACTCGGGAAACGTAGGTAAAGCCATAAGGAAGTGGCGTCTCGTCCTTGTCTCGGTTTCCCCAGCTCGTTCAGCCTGAGAGATTGCCCCTTCGATGCGGAGTGACCTGGTCGGCTACATGACGATTCTTGCTCCGGCCAATTCCCATGAAGTTCTCCCATCAATTTATCTCAAACCTGCCTCCTGCAACACACCTAGCCCTCGGCCGGCGGCCATTCAAGCAGACCGGCGAGAGCAGTGCAAAGCCACACCTCGCCCAGCATGGACAGACGCGATGTGGCTACCCTGCTGTGGTCAGCGAGTTACATCTCACTGTACACAAGGCTGAAGAAATTCGGGAACCAGCTGCCTGCCGAAGACGCTGCTGGAGCTACCGGACACTGGCACAGCTGAAGGAAGCGGCGAAGACAGCGATGGAACCAAGCTTCTTGCGCGAGGTTGTGTTGACAAAGTGAGAGCAGCCCGCATGGCAAAAGTGAGCAAGACACTCCCATGGCAAGCGCTTTGAAGGGCGTGCAAACTAAGACATAGGAAGCTCGCTGTGGCATTGGTAGTCGACAATTTATCGCGGGTGTCGACTCGACGATGTGAATGCCAATTCAATCGCTGTGCTTCACACACATCGGCGGCGGGTCACGACTGCATGGATATGTTTCGAGCATCAAAATCTGCAGGTTGCCGGTGCCTGCTTCATCTTCTTGAAGCGTGCAGCCCGGGCAATGACCTGGCGCAACAGACACATCCTGATGAATCTGGGCTCGTAGACTGAAGCGAAGGCACCCCCTTGTGGTTATCGAATTATCTGAAAATTTGCATCAGGCTGCTGGGCTGCCAGTCAGCCTGATTGAGACGGACCAAGCGATCTCGCTGCCATTTTGCCTCGGCTGCTGTCAGCCAGGAGACTGAACAGTGACTGCTGCTGAGGCCGGGGCCATCTTGGGTCGAGCTCCTTGAGCTGTGAAGCTGGTGGCCTTCAACACCAGAGCACGGCTAGAGAAGCGGTGGCGAACAAGTACAAATACGGACCGCCCGGCCACCTGGGTGTCGACTGCAGCATTCCTCTTCCGCTTCATGGCCAAGGCTGTGATACTTTGTGTGTTATGACCAGGCTGGTGCAGATGATCAAGGGCCATCTTGCTGTCAGAGCCAAGTGACGGCTGCAATCGCTGTTGTGGTCGGAGAAAGACGCAAGCCTGTTGCGGAACGAATGGGACTACACTACACTACTGTCGATACGCTGTCAAGACTCGAGCAAAAGATGTTCGGTCTCATGTTCGGTCTCATGTTCGGTCTCAATCGAACAGGAGACTTCAGGCTTTTTCAGAGTGGCAGACGGTCGCTGATCCTGTTCGCTGTGCTGCGTGAGGGTAACAAAAGCAAACGTGCCCTTCACTCTTTCCTTTGCAGCGTGGCAACTATGTCTGCCTCCACCCTTGTAAAAAGCGCAGCTTGAAGTTCCATCCTGACATCACACTGCAGCAAAGCATAGCCGTCAGCAAGCCCCACATGAACACTTTTGCCAGGCATCGGGCCTGTCGACGACGGAGCAGGAGTCGGCCACCAGGCAAACTGCTGTTGCCTAGGTTTGAGCTACATGTGCAAAAAATCTACTCGGTGTACCTGACACAACTGCACAAAGTGTTTTGACTGCTGTCTTCCAAGGGGCATCGGGCCGAAGGCCTGCAGCAATGGTTTTGACCCATACGTCATACGCTCTGCCGTTGTACTGAGTCTCCGGCGCAGGGCATGCATCTCATGGAACAGTGCGAGCACCATCTCTGGCTGCTGGCAAGCCTGGCGTGCTTGCTGCACAAGCGATCTCGGGCGAATGCCACAAAGCCAGGCTCCTCCATGACTGAATTGAAGGCGACGGCTCCGGTCTGCATCCTGCGATAGCCATCCCACACCAGGTCAGGAGGGGTCGTGCACGGTCTTTGCCAGACATACCAATCGCCAATCACTATCTCTACACACAGCCCGTCCATGGTGGCCCAGTCGGATCCAGAAGGAGAAGCCCCTTCTGCCACTGCCGCGCCGCTCCACAGGCAGCGCAGCAGTTGTTAACAGTCAGCCTATGGCCAGATTGCAAGGCGGGCAAACATCTAGCTGTTGCGTCTCCTGCGAGGGTCAGAGGACGTAGCAGCTTCTCTACAACTGCCTGCGGACTAGCTTGAAGGATCACTGCGCGATAGCCTGTCTGGCAGAAGGCCACGCTGCCGAAGCTGCTCCAGCGCTGCAAAGGCGCTGGCCCAGTCCGAGCCTGCAACGGCCTGGGCAGAAACTGCGGCAGACCTTCTGGCTCGCTTCTGGTTCGCTTCATCGTTTCAGGCTCTGTTCCGCAACTATACTTCTGGCTAGATTCCCCGAAACTTGGCGACATCCTTGTTCAACGAAGCACCGGTCATACCCCTGCCCGGTTCCACGAGGAAGTGCTGCAGCAAAGCAACCAAATAGGCATTGAAAGAAATGAGGTCCGGCTGCGGGCCGCAATGGAGCATTTCGCTAAGAAGAGCCGATGCCTTGGGCACCTTCCGAGGTCTCAGGGCCTAGTCACAATCACAAGGGGTGCAGGGCCTAGTCGGTGCGCTCTAAAGCTCCAAGAGGGGTGTCGCAGTGGCCTCCGTGGCCCGGCCACAGGCGGTGATCAGCGCGTTGCAGGCGCCGGGAAGCCTCGAAGCCGGCCTCGGCGTACGGACCGTGACGGAGCGGCGGGAAGAGGACGAGGCGCAGAGACGGCGGAGACGGCAGAGAGACGGCGGAGAGTGAGACATGTTGGGACGCTGGCCCTGGCAAGGAGCCAAGGAGAGACGTCGCTTCCGGCCACGCGTGGGCCGTGCCCATGGCGTTGATCACGGCTCCAGCGAGGACTCCATCGACCTCCCCTCTGCGATGCAGGTCGAAGTATGCAAAGATGTAGAGCGCCTTCCTCCAGTGCTTGGTGCAACACGTTGCCGCCGCCGCCGCTGCCTCTTTGGAAAGCAGCCGCCGACCTGCCATGGCCGCGAGCAAGGCGGTGCCTCTCGGCCAATCATCAGGCCCCGAGGCCGCTGCCACGGCTGCCACGCCGGCTGACAAATCCCAGAGTGCTTGGCCAGCCGTAGCGGTGATGAGCCCTGTGAAGGTGACGGCCGTCAGCTCCATTAGCTGCGTCTTCATTGTCTCCAGGGTCAGGCGTGCGTGACACCAGCTCCGGCTCCTACAGAGAGGTACGCAATGTCAAGTCAGGTCCCTAACTTGAGCAACCGTCAGCCACAGGTCGCACGGTCCTGCCAGAGGCAGTAATGGCGGCATTGCAGAGCACAGAGTCGGAGGGGGCGGCTGCCAGAAGCGTGGCAACGGGCCAGGCGCCTGCCTCGGCACACAGCCCGGCCACTGCGCTGCGCACGAAGACGTTTGCCAGCAATCCTTTCACGAGACAAGTAGACTAAGTAGCCACTGACTATAGCAAGGGCACGGGCCGACAGCTCTCCCCATCTCCCTATCCCACCTTGGATTGAGAGGTCCCTGGCCATGTGCAGTGCGAGGGACCACCGTGAGGCTCGACTCCGGGACCACGGGGAACTCATACGGCGCCTCAAGGCGCTCAGGGCCTCAGAGCCCGAGAGCAGAGGACAAATTCGGAGACCGAAGGAAGAGGATTTGACTGGGGGCCGAGGCCCCTCTCCGAATCAAGTGGCCGAAACATGGCTTCGCTGGTTCGTTCTGATTTGCCATTGTCTCGCAGCTGCCAGAAGTTCCGAAGCGGCGACCCACAGGAGCCGTCTACCTGAGGCTACCAGTACAAGACAGCGCTTGAGGGCAGACCGGAATCTGCCGAGCGACCCAAAGTCATCACCACACCATTGAACAGCACCGCCTCGAGAATTCTGAACTCCTCCGATCAGGATATTGCAGCGAAGTAGGCGAAGGAGCAACTGTCAAGTTGGGCTACGAGGCTTTCATGTTGAGACTCTGACTAAAGCCTTTGAAACTTCCGAGATTGCTAGACTCGATCCGTCGCATCGCATCAGCAAAAAACGGTGCAGCCAGATCGAATCATAACTAATCAGAACTGCATTGATCTGTGTTTCTGCTGTACCTGCACAAGTATCTGATCGACTGTTTGTCTATTTTGTCCAGGGTCGGCCTGGAGTAGCCTGCCCTGAGCTCCATCATCGTCGCGTGTACCCCATCACTCCCCAATCCCTTCCCACTAAGTTTCGGGAATCGGGCACGACATGGCACAGCTCTGTTGAGAAGTTTGATCAGCATGGCTCAAAGTTGGATTCTTGCTTACGGCAGGAATGTGGCCGCTGATCTCTCGATGCTTAGTCATGAGACTCGCAACACACCTTCCGACGCTACACCTACCACGGCTCTGTCCAGAAGATAAGCGCTGCAATATTGGCTTGAGTTCCCATGATTCCTTTGCAGGCTTCAGATGTTCACCACGCAGGGTCACCCGACGCCCAACCAGGGGGACCCGCCTGTACAGAAGCCTTGGTCAGAGCTGTTGCAGCTGTCCTGCACAGCTTCCAGCACGGCCAGCGCTGGCTTCCAAGATGTCAAGCGAGAGCAGTCACCAAAGGTGTCAGCGACGGTGGCAAAGGTTGGCCGGCAGTGCTGGCATGTCTGTCGCAAGCCTTTGTAGCCCTTCGCGGTCTGCCAAGCCTTCGCAGGCATCGTCATGTCCACCTGCAACAGCATCTTACTGCCTGAGCGTGAACCGGCCAAACGAAGCTAACCCTGCAAATCGACAAAAGCACCGCATGAGAGACACATCTGCAGATTCGGGTGGGCACCTCCCGCTCTTATCAAGAGTCCGTGATGCATCTGCGGATTCTGTACAAGCTGGCGGCAAAGCGAGCATTGCAAATGCTCCTGGAGGCACTAAGGTCATGTCCACTTGGCTGAACTGAACATGTTCAGAGATCCTTTTGAAAGGCACATGTTCGGTGGCTGAGTAGTAATGGATGGTGCCAGTAAATATGCTCGCATGTAGCATGTATTCGGAGGTGAAACAGCTTTGGAGGAAGCAAAGGGGATTCAAAACTTGCTGCTTCGACAGCTCGCGCAGCACACAGTTGCTTCAAAAACATGTCGTCGATGCGCATGTCCTGTCTTGCTGGAAGTTGCGTCTTCGGATCAAGGCCCTTTTGGTTTCAGGATGTGCCTCACACGCACCGTTCGCAGCTGGTAGCGCCAGCTGCAGATTTGCAAGCTGGCAACCAACCTTCACGAAATGCTGAAAAACAACGATCCGTGCAGCTGACGGCCACCCTGCAGGCTTCCCGGACAATCCCTAATGCCCATGATAAGGAGAACAACGTTGAGGCTGCGACGCAAAATCGCCGCGAAATGCGTGGACTAATCCTGCCGGGGCAATGGCGCACATCGTGTCTGGAAACAGCCACTCTGGACTTCAGCACTGTAGCAGACCTCCGCGCGACGGAGCCAGCACATCGGGTTTTTCTTTGTCGCCGACACATCCTGCTGGAAGCTAAAGAGCTCCTGGTCAAGTTTATGGACTTTGGATGGACTGGGTCGGGTCACAGATCCCAGAAATCCTTGATCATGCGGATGTTGTAAAGCAGCGCTGTCCATCCTCGACCCAGAAAAAAGGGGGCTGCAGGATCAAGAGAAACCAAACAGTCAACACTCATCCTGGGATCAAACAAAATCGGAATAGTGATCATGAATAACCGAAGGCGCATACTTACTAAAGAACACCAAATTTCGAATCAAAAATCAGTTAGCGATCCACAAAACAAACAAGGATCAAACTAACGGTAGCAGTTGTGACAATAGCAATAGTTGCAGTACGAGTACAAGAAGCAAGAGTAGCAATAGAAGCAATAGTCATCGTGAGGGTAATCGTAGCAATAGCAGTGCTGGTAGTAACAGTAGGACAGTGCATGCGGCATCGGGAACTTCTAGCTGAATGCTGCCGCTTGGTCCACTTGGTTCACTTGGTGCACTGGCCAACCCCGAAACCCTAAACCCAAAAACCCCTACCAATAAACCTCTAAACCGTAAAACTCTAAACCCTAGCCGACAAGCCCTACGCCCTAAACCTTAAACTCCGAACAAGTAAACCGCAGACCCGAAACCTGAAACCCTAAACCCCAAAACCGTCAACCAAGTCATGCAAGTGGACCGCAAGTTGTGTTGTACCCGTACCTCTAAACCAAGTCACTTGCCCCAAGTCGTAGCGTTATGCACAAACCAATCTGACCAAGTGACCCAAGTCGCGTAATAGAAACAGTGCTACTAGTGTAATAATTACAGAAGTAGTATTAGCAGTTGCAGTAGCCGTAGCAGTAGCAGTAGTAGAAATAGTAGCAGCAGCAGCAGCAGCAGCAGTAGCAGTAGCAGCAGCAGCAGTGGCAGTAGCAGTAGCAGTAGAAGTACTGCTGATACTACTACTACTACTACTACTGCTACTACTACTACTACTACTACTACTACTACTACTACTATGTACTGCTATGTACTGCTACTGCTACTACTACCTTCACTACTACTGCTACTACTACTACTACTGCTACTACTACTACTACTGCTACTACTGCTACTACTGCTACTACTACAAATAACACCCTTAAACCCTTAAACTGAAACCCAGAAGTTTCATG
>BGNK01000667.1:92366-114503 GCA_003297005.1 Symbiodinium sp. clade A Y106 | reverse complement strand
CCGACATGACGAAAGTACTGTAAATACCGAGTAAAGCGGATGTGTGTTAGAGGAGTATGTGGGGGGGGTGGTTGGTAGGGGGGGGGCGCCTACTACTACTACTACTACTACTACTACTACTACTACTGCTCCTACTGCTCTTGCTCCTGCTCTTGCTCCTACTCCTACTCCTGCTCCTACTGGTAGTATAGCGTCAGTGTCAGTGTGAACGGCAGTGGCAGCGGTGGTAGTGGTAGTAGTCGTCGTCGTGGCGGTGGGGATTACAATACAAATAGCAATAGAAACACACGTATGCATAGTAATCTTAATACCACTGACAATAATACGAATGCTCACTGCCAGAAATATAACAATAATACTCATGATACTGATAACAATACTCATAATATTACCAAGTATCATAGTAACAGTTTCAGCAACAGTACTAAACATGCAATTTGATAATATTCGTGCAATATTAGGTGGTGGTGGTGGTGGTGGTGGCGGTGGTGGTGGCGGTGGTGGTGGCGGTGGCGGTGGTGNGTGGTGGTGGTGGCGGTGGCGGCGGTGGTGGTGCTGCTGCTGCTGCTGGGCGGCGACTAGCGGTACTAGTAGTACTAGTAGGAGTAGTGAGTAGTCGCTGCGAGGGGTATTATTCAAGGGTCTCAATAGCCGGAACGCCAATAGTTTCCAAGAATGTCTCTCACAACTCACGCTGCCATGCAAAATATCTTTGAGGTCTTCAACAACAGGAGCCAGGGAAAGTATCTCCTTATGCCAGGTACCTGCGTTACCTGCAGCTCAGCAGCTTTCACAGCCGATGCCCCAGGCAATGACAGAAACGTCTTCTGGCAGGCCCATCGGCAGCAGCCTTGCGATCTCAGCATAAATCCATGAACCTTCACCCAGGCACCGACAGTCCTATCACTTCCACGAACATGAAAGAAAGGGATACCATTCCCCAGCCAAGTGACATCTCTGGTCTGAAGACACCACTGTTGCCCACCTCGCATGTCGCTTGAGGCAAGCGTGCGCCTCGTCAGTGCCTGCATGTATCCCACCTCAATCCACTTCTTGAGGATCGGGTGGAAACCTTTTCCGAGTCCATGCATGCATAAGTTTGCATCATGATGTGCCATCGACATCATCAGCCTCATTGCCACTTCAACCCTGAAGCAGGCTGAATGCTGCTGCTGCCGCTGCTGGTCGCAGCGTTGCGACACACCAAGCCCCGCACCGAAAATCTCCATGGAGGGCTCGGTATAGGGGTTGTAAGCTGGCTTGAAACCTGAAGCTCCAGACGTCGCGCTTCACCATTGGTCTCTTCGCTCGCTTAGCTCCGGGCGCAGCTTCGAGATGCCAATGCGGCTGAAGAAGTCACGTAAGGTTCCAATGAGCTGCGGCAGGCCAATGTTACCTGAAATGCGTGGGCACAGACGATAACACAGCGCAGTGAAGCTTCGTGAGAAAGGCGAGCTGCAACACTGACTTGGATGCAATGTTTTTCCGTCTCGACAAGCCCTTCTCGTGGCTTCACGGGACACGTCTGGCCGCCTAGCCACCATGAATTCCGAGGCCCCGTCAGCTGCAGGCTACAGGTCACCCAACAGCCCAAGACCCTAAGAACATGACTTTGGCCACTAGCAGCGGCGCCACCTTCAGGATCATGTGCACCGGATACAGGTGATAAGGCCACCTTTGGGCTAAGATGCACTAAGGCTGGCTCATCAAGATTGCCACCAAGTAACGACCAGCATGTGACTACCCGCGACTAGTGAAGCAAAAACACTTGCAAGCTACACACACATGCATTAATACATAGAGAAAGCCAGAGAGAGAGAGAGAGAAAGAGAGACGAAGACAGGTCACTGGTAGATAGACAGATAGGCCCACAAACGGAGATCATTGGTATCATGATGATGAGCATAGACTAGCCTCCCGAGCAGGGTTCCTTTTAGTCTTGGGCCAACTTGGCTGCCTGTCGTGCTCATCCATTCTGTGCAGAAAGCACCGTAGACAACACCAATGGCCAACGTGACAGGTATGACCGTGGAATAAGTGGTCGGCGGTCCGCTATGAAGCCCTCAATTTGATGGAACTCGGCCAAGTGCGTTGCCTCAAACTTTCGCGGTGTTAGTTATCCCGTGAGGAGCTTCGACCGGTGGCAAAGCTGTCAACAGATGCGCACTGAGACCTGTACATCGAGTGTCTCATTTCTGAAGACACGATCAATGGAAAAATACTTCTTGGGCCGGAAAACGCCTGTTTTCCGATACTCCTGGAAATCAGTTCCAAGTTGCACACAATATCTGGGCGCATCCAACACATGCAATCATCAAAGGTCTTCCGACTGGCCTCACCCAACTTGTAAAGCGTCCTGGCCTGGGCAGCCGGGCTCACTAAGAGCCTGGAAAGCGCGCAGGCACGAATCCAATCCAGAAGCTCAGCATCAGACTGACACAGCCGTCGTATGTGTTCTGAGGAGTGTCTTTTTCGCTTCATCCTGCGGAATATCCGAAGCCGGGACGCCTTCTTGACTCAAACCACGTATGAATGCACACGTAAAGGACATGTACATCTATGTGTCTGCAACTGCATGTGTGTATGTGTATGTGTACACAGTATCATGCGACAGCTAGGCTAGGCAGTCCAAGATCGGCTGACGGAGATGGATAGACGGACAGACAGACAGACAGACGGTTCCACAGACAGTCAGGTATATCGGTAGATAGAGCGGCGGACGGACAGACAGAGGCAGATAGTCAGGTAGGCAGATAGGTAAATAGGTAGCTGGGAAATAGGTAGATAGGTAGACAGATAGACTAGCAGATAAACAGATAAATAGAGGCAGGTCAGTAGATGAGTAGAGAGCTACGTAAGTACATAAATAGATAAAAAGGCAGGCAAGCAAGACATGATGTGTTTTTTGTGTATGTACACAAGTATATATAGAGCAATATTGGACACTATGTCAATACATGTATATACCCATGTTATTACATCACATCAGATTGTATCGCCACCGGCATGCCCTGATGATACACCGCCCTCTTGAACATTCCAATGAGAGCTGCATTCTTACCTTGGTGATCCTTCCTTTACGCAATACTGGGCGATTGCAATTTCGGAATCGAAAAATGGCTCATGAGGTCCAGTTTTTGTATTTTTGAAGGACAAAGGCACCAGAACGGGCGATGGCAGGACCCAAGAGAAACTCGACGAACACCCGGGCTACACACAGGCCAAGACGAAGGCTTCTCCGAAGGCCGAAATATGGGTTCGAGGCAGGCAGGGGGGTTCGACGGCCTTCGCCGGATAGGGAATGAGAACTCCAAGTACGACAATTCAACAGATCCCAAGATTTGATTCGGCATCTCCTGCAACGATAAACACGGAACCAGATGCTGCCCAAGTCTCCTCGCTCCAGTCATAGCGCCATCCGATGGATCCCTGACCACCCTTCCTGACAGCAATGTCGCTTTTACAATTTACAACTGCTGGAGAATCCGAAACCCTGCCCTTGTTGACTTGTCACTCGGCTCGTTGTCGAGCCCGCCACTCATGCATCTCCTTCACTTTCGCAAGGTACTCTTCCGGGATGTCCTGTGCCCTGCTGGGCTCCTGCAACCGTCGTAGCTCAAAAGTTGTCACAACACGGCTTTGAAAAAAGCCTCCATGAAGAAGGTGTCGTGGGCATCTCTCGCTGGATGCCTTGGCTTCTGACCGCGCAGGCGAAAGTTCACAACAGACGCACGACACGAAACATCAGGAAACATCTCAGCAGATTGGAAGAAGTTCGAAGTCTGACATTCAGGCTCGGCGAGCGGAAGTCCGCATGCTACATTAACGGGGATCTCGGGAAGAAGACGACCCACGTCTCCTTCAAAGCCGCCTGAAGCACTCCAAGCCGGACTTTAACCCCAAAAGGAAAGGAGTGACAAGAGCGAGAACAACGAGCAAACAGCTGCCTCCCCGTTGGCTGATGCCGCTGCTGGAAGGCCAAGGTCGTGGAGGCAACAGAATTGCGACGGTAGAGTACGCCGGAAGCTCGCTGTAGAGATTTCATGAGATTTCCATAGAGTAGCATGACGTTTTGGGGATCATCTGCTAGCAGCCATGATGCTGCTGCGGCTGGAAAAGAGCATCGAAGTTCCAGAATGAACTCTCCACCCACCTGATGGTAACGGTACAGCGCTGCGCACAAGCCATCGCATTGAAACTCCAACAAAGATTTGTCACGCCGCTGCAGCTTGCATGTGTTCAGGCTTGTACTGATTTGTGGTCATCTCCTCGAAGCCCATCTGCATTAGAATCTGGCGCATCTCTGTCTTTACCTGCAAGGGACTAACTTTGAAGCGCAGCCGTGGGCCAAACTGGAGGCAAGTCAACGGACGGCACACACTACTCTAACAGCTCAACTAAGTGGAGGGGTCCTTGTTGAGGGGATGCAAGTGTCCACCAGAGCAAGGCACACCGCTGACATTTGTCAGGTTGAAGGGCTTGAAAGTCGTGCTGCTCCACGTGCCCTGCACAATGATTCGATGCCCCTAGACTAGGCTACATCGCAAGCATGCCAGCAGTTGTTTCTGCCTTCTGAATCATCTCGGCCGTCAGGTCGGCAGCTGCCTTCTGAGACGCTGCTGAGAACTTGTCGCTCCGCTCGACCTTGCACCAATCAGCTTGTCGAAGTGAGACTGCTTGCGATGCTCAGAAGTTAGGCCTTGAAGGCCGTCAGGCTCGTTGGCGCTATGAGCTTGCGCTTCTTCAGCGCGTCCAGTTTCGCCTCCGAAGGCCGAATACTCCGGTCGGAGATGCTCGGAGAATCGCCCGGCCTTGTCTAAGGTGCTCAAAGACGAGAGCTCCTTCTGGACGCCGTCCTCCACGGATTCCACGGAGGGCGTGCAGACCTGCACAGCAGTTGGGGCCTGGGGCCTGCCTGCTCACGCGTCATGGATTGCCGTGGCCATGCCCGTGCCTTGGTGGCCTTATCGATGGAGACCCATTTGTTCTTCATGCAAGTCCCGAGGCCTCTGGCAGAGGAGTGGCGGCTGGAACGGAGTCTTGCGAGGTCAGGTACCAGTAGGTGCGGTGCCGATCTTCGCAATGGCACCCAGAGCGGCATCGACGTCTGCATTGGGGACGGAGCCCCTCGACTTGATGAAGCTGAAAACCTGAGAATTGGGGGCTCGGATCGGTGCACCGGATCCGAAGCCTCTGCCGACCTGGAACTCCGGGCTTCCCTTCTCCATGTACTGGACCCCCTCCTCGGTCAGCTTCCAGCCTGAGGGCCCAAAAAAACATGGCCCCGCGACGTCGCGGAGACCCAGAAACTCTCCCGGCCTTCGCGCTTCATGGGCTCGGCGGTGACCTGCTCCTCTCCGGCACGGAAGTCCGCGCATGAGCTGAAGGCTCAAATCAGCTTTGCACAGTGCCTCAGCCTGCAAGGACTTGATGGCGCCCACAAGCACTTCGTGGTCCCAACCTGCAAAACAGCTTGGCGAAGCCGGGGCGGCAGACGCCAGCTTCCTCGCCTTTGTCCTTGCCCAGCACCTCAGAGTCCTCGAAGCCCTTGTTTGCCTTTGCCGTTCCCATTTCCAAACATTTTCAGACTGCAAAGCACGGCCCTTCACGGCCTCGAGGTATTCGATCAGCTGCTTCCGCATCGCTGCCATCTCGGCAAGCGCCTGCCGGCAAGCTCGAGACGTTGGAGCGCAGGCCTAGCTGGTGGAAGGTGGGAAGATGGCCTGGGCGAGCGGGCGGCCCGAAGGGCCGAGGACGGCTGCAACTGAAAGTCGCGAGCTAGGGCAGCTAGGGCCTAGACTCCTAGACGTCCTGCCCTTGTTTGGAACTTTGCTGTGACTGAGCTTGGCGTGCTGGAAGGAAGCACCGTAGAGCTGTGTCTGGAGAATCAAGAACACCACCAGACAACAGCAATCATGAGGTGGTCATTTTGCAGCTAGCTGTCCGTGCCAAGCTTGTTGGCAACACAAAAACGCAGCGGCAGAATCACGTGCTGGCGACACGGCGACACGGTCTTGTCAAGCCAGTGACGGACTGCAGAGTGAGTTGCCCCCACAGTGGCTTTTGCATCTTCTGTCAGGCAGGCTCTTGGTTCTCAGACTGACACTGGAGGAGCATGTCGTACTCCTGGCGGCTGGCAAACAGCAGTATACTCGACTCGGACACCCCATCCCCGAGCTGGAATGCACTACGACATGACATACTCGCGAACATCTTCTTTGCACAGTATGGTGTCTGAAACCATCTTCATCATGGCGTGGTGACTGCTTTTCCGTCATGTTGTCGACATGTCCTCCTGCCAAGCCTGCTGAAGCCTCAGATAGCTGCAGCGGAAACCCTTTGCGCTCGAGTCACAGGCTTCCTTTGAGACGAGCAGCTGTTGGACCATGGATCTCCGTTCTTGCTCTTGTTTGCAGTCAAGGATTCCCTGACCAATCTGCAGCACATTCAGCAACATCTCATAGCAAGCCTGAGCAGCGTCAGAAGAGCCTTTTTTAACAGCATCGTCGGTGGCTCGTCTGTGGCCTGGCCTGGATGATGGAAGACTGGCTCCCCAGGAGAGCCATGGCCAGGAGGCCACGCGCCCGATGCGCAGAAGCTTCACCACCCTTCAAAGAGGCTCAGAGGCTCAGAGCGCTTTTGCATGCAACGCATCAAGCTGATGCAGGCTGTGTGCCTTCTCCACAGCGGCTGAACCTCAGGGGACGGATGACACCAACTTCGGCAATTCGAAACGGCAAGCTTGCCATGTTTAGTGGTGCACCTTTGTCAGCCTCACGAACCAGCCAGTCCTGAGGCACAACCAGCATCAACGAGCAACAATCAAAACCACGAATGCAGAGTCTGCATATAGAATACTAATACATGAATACATGGATCAGATAAACTTCCACTGCTGCACCAAGCCAAACCAGCATCACAACCTATAGGCGCTGTGGCCTCAGGAATAGTGTGCCTCACGCCGTTCTCCAGGAATTGAACTATCACCGTCCTGTCGCTGGGACCTGCAGCCACTTCAAGGGGGACGAAGGAATCTGCCAAGAGTGGCTCAGACCGAGTTCGAGGCGAGAGGAGAGTACTCGGCACGTCTTTGGTGCTCGACTCTTCCCCGTCCTGCCATCCTTACGCTTTGCCTGCCAACAGCGTCGGGGACTGTGCTCCCTTCGGATTCACTAGGCGCTGGCCGCTGCCTTGTAGTAGGCGTAAGTAACTTCTGCCAGTTGTGGCTGGCTGCCTGTGCCAACTGTGCTGCACTGTTCTCTTCTCTTCGGTCTGCCAGCTCGGAGTGGCTGTGGCTGCCAGGTTGCTATCCCCCGAAGCGGCAGTCGGAGATCCGGGCGAAGTGATCAATGTGTCTTCCAACTCCTGACGGCAAGAGGGCAAGAGCTACCAGAGGAATTTGGTGGAAGTGGAGATTTGCAGTCATCGAAACATTGTCCAGCGAGCCTGTGCGATCTTCTCGGACATCTTGTTGTAGCCCCGCAGGCTGTTCTCAAACCACTCGGCCACAAGGACTCGGGCCTGCAGCGTAAGAAAGTGGCATGCTCCTCCTCATGGAGTCTTCCTTGAGGTGAAGGGCCAGGCAACATCCATTTGCAATGCAGCTATCGGCACACACGTTTCATCGCTCTTCTGATCGCACCCCCGCGAATGCCCCAGCAGGCCTTGACTTCCAGGGCCAACTCGTCAGCATTGTTTGGCGCTGCTCGTGAACTTGCCGAATGGCCACCCCACTCGAGCTCACTGCCAGGAAGAAGGCTGGGATCGCCTTGGACGAGAAGTCATCAGCATTTTGCCACGATGCACTCACTGCTTTCAGAGCTGCAGTCTGCGAAGATATTGGTGAAAAGATCATCGCATGTCTCCTGTCCGAAAGGCTCTTTTCTGCGCAACAGTCACGCTGAAAGCCACATGAACCAGGATGGCCATGAACCAAATGCATACGTGTCCTCCATGTCCTGCGGCGGCACTGGCATGCAAATGAATCGGGCCGCCGGCAAGAGGCGACCGGTCACCATGGCATCCATGGGAAGCCGCATGAATGGCGCCGAGCCATCAGCTTCCCGGCCTGCAAAAGAGCTTCCGGTCTGTCCCGGCCGCTGCGACCCCTTCAAGCTGAGGTCGCAGCTGAAGTCAAAACCAGCACGCCTGCGCAAAATGTCCAGCTTCACCTCAGACAGCCGAAGGCTGAAGTAGCAGGCGCATGTCCCATGGCTACATGTGAGCGCACGACGCGAGCCCGCCTTCTTCAGTGAATCTGAACTTGCCCGCCACTGCTCTGCAGGAACCTTGATTGGAAGCTGGACCTCAGTCGTGCTGCAGCCAAGCACCATTCGGATAAGTTCTTATTCACCCTTGTCTGCCCGCCTCGGAGAGCATTTGTAGACTACACGTCCCCAAAATCTCCCACGAAGCATCCCGCAGAGCCGACCCAGAGTCCTGCAGAGCACCCCTGGAGCGCCCACCCTCGAAAACATCCCGCAGTCCGAGGAGTGCCCACCGGCAGCACATCCCCTGCAGAGCATTATTTTGAGTGCCGCACTCGGACATGCAGAGTACCCCTTACTACATGCCAGCACACGGCATCCCGTGAAGTATCCCGCGAACTGCTTGCTTTTGGGGGGATGTTCGAGCAAATAACTGCTTCCGAAAGAGCATATCCGACGAATGATACCCGGTCGGTGTGCGACACGTACCGGTACTGAGAGCAAGGCATAGTTAAATGCGTTAGCTTCGGGAACGGCATCTTCATCTGTGGAGGTGTCTTTGATCTGCACCTGCTTTCTACCACTAATCATGGCTAAGGCGTGCCAGGGATAATGTGATGTCGACGGCTGCGGCCTCCCCGTATTGGGTGAAGAGCTCGAGGTTACTCGCTGGCTCGAAACAATTTCGTAATTCCGTTCCAGGCTCCAGATCGTGGAGCCTCAATCGGACAAGCGCTGCAGACCGTAGCAAGACTCGACGAACGCATGACAGGCGGGGAGGGCTCAAACTATTCCATGATGGACGAGGGGCGCCACACCCACCATCGGACCGCCGTCGACACCTTCATCTCCAACAATCAGAGCAGGTCCGGCAGTCGAGTCATTGCCTCGCATTGCAAAATGCTTTCTATGAGCTCGGTTGTTTGCCGTCCGTTGTTGGGAGACATCGTCCAACTTGGGGTTAGGTTCAAGGGCTGTGGTGCATGAGTATGAGATAAGGGTCGTCAAAGCAAACCATGTGTCCTGCATGACCCTCCCTGGCAAGGCCAAATCAAACAACGTAGTAGCACACTCTTTGCTGCAGGTCTCGGGTGTATTCATCTTTCTTCATAGCGTTCAGCATGCTCTGTTCAAAGACGCAGACACGCGGAACAAGAACATGCACAGACAAGGCTCAACAACTTATGCCACAACGCAATCACTCGTCGACCGAGATGCGCAGGTGATCCAGAAGCGGCACCAGCGCACCGCAAACCCCATCGGTCTGGATGGCTCTGCTCTCCACTAGGCAAAGGGCAAAAAGCACGTCCTCCTCAGGGCGGACAATGCAAATTGTGCCAGAGGGCGTCGATTCCCCCCCCCCCCCCCCCACGCCACAGCAGCGCGCACACACCCCCCACACCATCCGCNTCCCCCCCCCCCCCCGCCTCTGGCACAGAGATGTCCAGACGCTCGCACAGCTTCGCTCGGCGACGCTCCGCCTGCTCCTCACCGCCGAGAGCAGCTCCATCCACACGAAGCACAGTCTGCAGTGGCATGAGTTGTCAGTCCTGCATCGCCAGCACCGCAGTCTGTGCTCCATCGCAGGCCGACAGCCAGGAGAGCTCTTCTTGCGTCCAGAACATGGGATGGTGGGAAAGATCCTTGTTTAGCAGAACAAGCGGCGCAAGTGGCGAGAGTGCCTGCAGTGCATACTCCGAGGCCAGCTCCCTGCGCCACAAGAAATCCACGTACGGCGCGAAACTGGAAGAAGGCCCTGCAGAATGTGGCGCATTGGGTGCTGGGACCGCAAAGGATATCCGCCGCGCCTTTGGCTCTTTCCTTCAAGAGCTCGGCAGCGAGCAACTCCTCGATGTCGGCATCACTGGAGGACGTAGGGTCTGCTTGGATCCAAGCTTGCCGCGGCACCTTCCCGAAGCTGGGATGACTTGGGCTCCGGTCAGCGCTCCGCTGCTGCGGCCTCTAAGACGATCCTTCCTTCCTTGACAGCGTCCTCTTGCTCGCCGCTCAGCTCGGGCTTCAGCCACACGCCTCAGCGAATCGCGGATCAGCGCAGTGCAGCTGTGCAGATACGATGTAAGGTCTTGCTTTGCGGCAAGTGGCCGGACTTCTGCCCGAGCTCGATCAGGTCCATGCCGACGCAGCCCAGCTGCTTCAACCAGCTCCTGAAACGAAGGAAATCCTTGGCCCAAAAGACTCCCAGAAGGCTCCATGCCGACGCCGCTTTTTTTTGTGCGGAGGGCGGAGGTCCTCAGCTTGGCCTCCTTGGCAAAGCCGCCCTTCGGCCCACGCCTGGCGGCGCGCTGCCTCAGACGCGGTCCGAAACTTGCAAAGCGACATAAAGCGGCCCCCTGGTGCATCCTCTCGCCCCGCCTGGGCGGGGCGACGGCAAAGCCCGCAGCGGCACGGCCATGGGGAACCCCTGCCCTGGAAGCGAGGCAATCTGCCATATAAATGTGCATCCCGTGTCATGAGCCTCTGACTTGCCTCCGCCTTGCCGCCCGCCGCCTTGATGCGGTCCTTGCCGACTGGAAGTTCGAGGCATGTCGAGGCGATTCCGACTTTGCTGTCGCCTCAAAGCCATGGCCGGCAAAGCCACAGCGATCGCCGCTCCATTCGAAGAACCTCCCGCGACGGCATGTCGTGCTTACAATGCTGCTTCACGTGTCTGCGAGAAGAACAACTTTCGGATAAGTGATTCTTCTAGCTGCGCAACCAACATCCACGTTGACTCTGGAGTTGACTCTTGTCAGAGCGATTGCCTGATGCCCAGCCGGCTTGAAAGCCTCTGGCAGAGCGGAGACTTCCTGAGCCTGGTTCACGAAAGATCGAAGTCTGATCCCGACCCACTCAAGAAACCGTCCTTCTCTTGCGGGCGCTGCTCGAGGCTGTACAACCAGGCTCTGCATGCTCTGCATTATTCAGAAGGGTACGATTACGTGCTCGGCTGGAGCCGTGTGTACGCTCAGTTTCACTGATAGCCTCCGATAGCATAAAGGACGTGTAGTCCGCCTGCCGCCACTCGTGCGGTGCGGTCATGTGCTTTTGGCTGCTGAAACTCTGGGCCGGACAGGTTGTTCCTAGCAGCTAGCAGCATGGGCCACCTCCCTGCTACTATGATACACTCCGCCTGTATTTTCGGCTGCTCCGCGTCATGCGTGGCGATGTGGCAGCATCGCTTGAAGCCGCACCTCGCTTTGGGCACCACCTGCCTCGCTCGCGACTCGTGCAGGCACGGACGGAAGCTTGGCCTGGTTGCTGGCTTCTTGGAACCACGGCTCGACGGCTCGTGTGACCGGAAGCAGCGCAAAGGAAAATCGAGATCTTCTTTGCATTTCGCGGTGATGACTTGTGAGACACAAACTACGTTGTAGAGACTTGAGATACGCAATGAATGGGGCGGCGCACTCACCAAAGGAACGGCACAAGCTTGAACGGTACTTTCCTCGGCTCTTTCAATTGCGAGCGGTCCACATTCCCTGCATCCTTCCGAAGTCGTCTATGCATTCTATTTACCTGAAATTAGTGGGGACTTCTCGACCGAGGGGCTTTGTGTAGCGGGTCCACTCCTCCGGCCGTGCCTCTTTCAAGGCCTCCTCTTCTTCGGCAAGCTTCAGCGCCAAAACGCCGGCCAAGGCCACCGTGAAAAGTGCTCGGACAGGGCTCAGGTTCGCCATGACGCAGGCGCCCGCGCACATGATGATGAAGCCTGTGTAGGTTGGAGATCTTACAACGGCGAAGGGGCCCGAAGTCGCCAATCGGCCACTCTTATCCTCCATCGCTGCCGTGACGGTAACGATGGAGACCAAACCGATCAGGAATCCCACTATGCTGATGCCGAGACCAATCTTGAAAGTGGAGTCTGGCGAAAACAATATCTTTTCAAGGTCAAGCTGCTCAGTCGGATACTGCACAGGCAGAAATGACAGTGCTACGCAGGCCCCCTGTGCCGGCAGGAAGGAGTCCCCTGCGCTGCTTGGAAAAGGCTTCACCTTAGCCTTCGCTGATTTGGCTTTTGTCATGCCCTTGCCCGGCTTTGACCTTGACTTGGGCTTCGACTTTGTTTTCCTGGCACTGGTTGCCATGTCGAACATGCTGACCTGTTCTTGCTTCTTCCCTTTCGCAGGGGATGCGAAGGCCGGGAAGGAGAGCAGGCCAAGCCACAGCGAGGCACACAGGGTCACCAGAACGAGCGGAGGCGCTCTCCGAAATCGGTGACGGGCCATGGCGAGATGAGGACGGTCCGGCAGGATCTAAAAAAGATGATACCTTGATTCCGCTGTACTCTCGCGGCGATACAGACAGAGATTTGCGGCTCACGTGCCCCGCATGTGTTCGGCCTGCAGTCCGCCAAGCGGTTGTTTTTCGGATGCTGTTGCCTCTGCTTTTGCCGTGCTCGCCGAGCCGCCCAGCAGCGTGGCGATGTCTCCGAAGACCTGGGCTCCCCTGACAGCTCTACTCTGACTGCACAGATGCCTGCAGGACTGTGGACTCAGGCACGGGACAGAGGCGCCCATATCTTGAGGTCGGTCTTGCGCCCGGCATTGTGCCCTTCGCTCGGCAATCAGCAGAGGCGTCTCACCTCGACTGGAGGGTGGAACAAGCTGCTAGAGGCCAGTCCAGACACAAATTACGGAGGCCTGCGGCATCTCTCAAATTTCGGTCGGCACCTGAAACAAACACTGTAACGCTGCACACCCTAGAATCTACATACACAGTTCCCTCCGTCGCCTGCTTCCAGAAGCTTCAGAACGACGGTACGATTACCATTCACCACGGCCCAGTGCAGAGCTGACCTGCCCCAGCCATCCTTCGCCTCCAGTCAGACAATCGGGAGATGTGAGGCTGAGCCGTTGAGCCGCTTTTGGCCGCTGAGCCCGAGACGTCGATCTTCAGGCCGGAGCCTCCACTGGAGGCTCTGGCACCGCGCGTCTTTCTCGTGAGTGGCTCTGCCATGAGAAGGTTCAGAACAGCTCCGGGAGCACCAGATCTTGCCGCGAAGTGGAGCACGGTCTGCTTCTCGGCGCTTGTCGCATCGAGCTTGGCCCTTGCTGTGATCAGCAGGGTGAGTACTTCTTCGGACCCTCCTTGGGCAGCCAAGTGGATCGGCTGGACGCCGTTCCTGTCAGCAGAAGTTGGGGAGACTCGAGCTTCCAGCAGCAACCGAACCACCTCATCGCGGCCGTTCATGCACGCTGCATGCAGAGGTGTGCGAATACATGCGGCCGGCTCATGAACATCGCTCTGGCGGAGGATGTTTCGAACTGCGCGAAGTGCCCCGACCCCAGCTGCTTGCTGCAGGATTTCTTGATACGAGGCCTGGCCCGTGGCCTGCAAAGCCTGCGAAGTCGAAACCGAGCCGGCCGAGCCGGGTTCCTTGAAATCTGCTCCAACTGCCGACCGCTGAAGATGCACCAAGTAGTCCACCAAGTACGGTCTGCTGAGGAGATGCGCTGGCAGCCTCACTTCAACGGTACAATCGATTGCAATCGTAAGACTTCGAAAGAGGTCAGGTCCGAAACTGTTCGGCGAGACTGGTTTGACACGCAAAGCACGGCCAAAATATCTGTTCTTGGAATACCACTTAGTTGGGACTGGCGGGTGTGATAATCGCGCCATCTTTAGGCTGCAGTCTGAGATGTTGCTAGACGCATCGCCCATAGCCTTTGGAGTTGCTTGAGACTTCGTGGAAGAGTAGTTCAGTAATCGGGAGAAGATTCACCTGCTCTGAGACTCTCATCACCTCTCTCAGAATCTCTGTCCCCCCACCTGTTTTGTTGACATGACGAGTCGGCCATCACACGGGAGACGGAGGTGCTCATGGGGACAATCGAATCGCTGCAACTAACGCAGCTGTGATGGAACATCTCTGCCTGCTCACCGTGAATCGGTCGTCTGAGGCCGCTGCAGAGGCTCCGGCAAGAGCTCGCCGAAGGAGCCCAGCTCGTTTGCACTCCTGGCTTCAAAGGCCCTTCCAGCAAACAAAAAGCATGCAACCGAAGCTTCAAAGGCGGATGTCCTCTTGGCCAAGCGCTGGCACACGCGCAGTGCAGCCAAGGAGTCCCCTCCCAAAGCCAGGAAGTGCGCCCTTGGGCTTCGAACTGGGACTCCGAGCACCTCCAAGCTTCAAGCACACTTCACAAGGCACAGAGGCACAGGCACTTGCTGCACTTGCTGGTGAGCCCACCTCGCTCCAGGCGGCAGCAATGCTACCTGCGCCCCCAGACAGGTCTGCTTGACCTTCTGGGTCCTCGGGCAAGGCCCTTTGCGCCAAGTCCCTGCGTGAGACCTGGCACCGAGAACGCAGGGATACGGAGACTCTGATATTCGTGCTTCTCTGAACTTCTCGAGCCTTCCCGGTACCAGTCATAGGGAGCGATGCCACCGCAATTACCACACTTGGGACCATGTGAGAAGGCAGCCGATCTTCTCCCAAACGTCGCAGCAGCGCACAGGACACTTCTTCGCAGTCTGCAGGCTGCTGTCCTCGCAGCTGCGAGGCTCCAGCTACGGCGGCTGCGAAAGCCACGTGTCGGGCTCTGGGCAGCACTTGCGGCATGGGGCGGGCATCGATAAGACCGGATAGTGCAGGTTTTCTCTTAATCCGGACACAGCAGGCCTTGCAGCACGCAGTACAGAACGAGTCGAGGACCTGGATGAACCAGAACAGCAGCCGCTGCGGAAATGACCTCGGGCCTTGCTCGGTGCAGGCATCGCAACGTCCTACAGTGCACCCAGAATTGCCGACACGCTGCGCTGCAGCCAGCAGCACTTCCTCCACCTCTCCGAGCTCCACCCGGCGACCACGCAGTTTCCTTAGAGCTAGGAGACTCGCATGAAGCTCCTTCAGACCTTGAACCTTGCCCAGCTGAGGAGCACCATACCGTCGCGGCGCCCCAGCAGCTGCCAGCCCCCATCTGATCGACGGGACATCGTGATTAACAACAGGACAGAAATGGGCTGGCTCAGCGGTGGCGCATGTATATGGATCTACATATTATGTACCCATGCATATATATATATATATAGATAGATAGATCTATAGATAGATATACATGTATGATGCCCCAGAAACCCACCTCAGTTCTCCAATTGTACCCCCAGAGACACCCAGGTCGGGGCCGTCAACAAGGGCCCAAGCCGGGGAACCAAGACTCGCCCTAAAACTTATCGGTTGCAATCTTGGTTCTCGCTTCCTGGGCTTTGTGCTTTCCTCTGCCCGTGATAACCAGCACAGCCCGGAGCTTGGGAACCCATATTCGCCACAAGGCTTTCACTGAATGTCGGTTCTTGGCTGTTGCGGCCAATGCTATTAAACTGATTAGACACGGCAAATGTTAATCCACACGCTGTGATCGGACCCTCCTGGAATCAAAGCCACCTTTGTAGTAGGTTCCTGGGCTATGATGCGCACCGTAAGGTTCATACCGGGCTTGTGAAACGAATATCAACCGTCTATGTAGGCAACTGGAAAGCACATAATGCAATAACAAGCGTCTACTTAGATTTAGATCAAGGTGCTTTACATCTTTCGGTGGAACTCAAGTTGGCAAAACCTCGAGGTTAGCTTGTGGACGTGGTGTTGTCATTCTAAGTCCCAGAACTGGGAGTTCCACGTGTTTCTACTTAGCTGCAACCCCCCAGGGCACTCTTACCCCGACATACGGACTTGTCAAGTTTTGAGAAAATGAAATTGCATTTTTTCTCATCCATCTAGTATCAAGTGGAGTCCGGAAAAACGTCGAAAAGACAGTGCCGTCACTCTAAAACCCCAACCCTGCAACCCCAAACCCTACCCGACCACCCACAACCCACAACCCTAACCTAATGATCCTAGCTCCTAATATGTGGTCTGGATGTCATTAGAACTTAGACTTAGAACGGTTTTGGTGTCGTCGGTAGCGAAATCCTAAACCTCAAAAAATGAAAAAGTGCACATCACGACACTGCAGCGGCATGCAGCGGCGCCTCGGGCTGCAGCCAGGTCGCCGCCTTGTCAGCGGACGCCAGCTGTAACGTTCTGGCCGCCCCGTTTCTGTGGCAACTCCCTGTTTCCACTGAGCTCCGGCACTTCGGAAGCAGCGGCCAAGTCCCGGGAAGCCGCGGAACCGCTCCGACGTCAGATCCGGGCGTCTGGCGAAGGCTCCAAACACCGCCGTGGCTTCCCTGAGCTTCTTGGGAGTCGGGACCCCTGCCTGACATATCCCAGGCCGACCTGTGGACCAGCGATCCACAGCTCGCCGTGTTCGTTGCTACCGTCCTGGAGATTCAGAAATGACCATGCAAACAGTCTCAGCCCGTCCTGCCTCGACGCAGGCCGTGGGATCGTCGCCTGGGGGTCTTGGGGTCTTCGGGACATGGGGTCATGGGGTCGCCCGAGCCTTTGCCAGCTGCAAGCAGCAGCCTTGTGCCCGGGAGCGCGGACCCCAGCAAGCGAGGGCTGCTCTTTGGCATGAGCACTGCGGCTGCCTATGCAGGTTTGTGAGAAGCCCGCACAAGTTGGGCCTGTTGAAACTGAGGCGTGGGCCTGATAAACTGTGCACTCCGTGACACCATAGGTGTTGAGCAGACCTTCAGTCGATACGAGTATAGTGTCTGCAAGAGGCCGACTTTTTACATGCGCACTGACGAGTAGATTTTTGCTTCATCAGCTTAGTATGCCAAGCTGCACGCTTTTCGAACAGACCGTTTGTTAGGAGTGTTGAGTGGCTACACACCAAAAACATGGAGTCTTTAAGTTGTAAATTCTCGCTTGTGGAGAACTGCGGTTAGATTCTTTCCACACGCATACGGTGACCTCAACAAGATTTGCAGTAATCCTTAAGGGGGTGGCGGACGTCAGCAGCCCAAGCAAGGAGTGGCTGCGGCATCAGCTCGCCTGCGGGGGCCGCCAGTGCATCATGTTGACGGACTGCAAGCGGTCGGCTAAAGGCATGCCGCATGCCCACTCCTCCTAAGGCGACGACTCGCAAGTGTGGAGCAGCTATTGCCTGGCATACCCGGATCCTATCGCCATCGCCGCCTCTCACACAGCTGAACAGCGAGGCCTCCATGGCAGCAAAATGCCCAGGAGTCGTTTGAATGTGGCTTGCCTGTGGCACAAAAGCAAGTAGGTAAAGCCCAGCTCCGCAACTGCAGCCCCGGACCCCCCGAGGCGCCTCGGTGTTGCTCAGGCAGCTTCCGAGCGCTGCCTGCAGTACCGCCCGTGGTGCCAAGGCCACGGTGGCACCTGCCACCCACGTGGCGAAGAAGTCTCCGAGAGACCTTGGAGCTTTCTCGGGCCGTTCCAACTAGGAAAACAGACAATATCGTTACGCCGGTGGGGCGAACGGCGTCAAGGCAAAACATCCATAATTTGGCAGGCCTCCTCTTAGGACGCTCCTGGAGGTCCCGGGGGGATGTGAGTGCTACGGTCCCCATGGCTGTGGAGAGGCGGGCTGGAGCGGTTGCGAGGGGCTTGGGGAGCACTTCCGATGCTGCAGGGGAGGGCCCCCTACCAATGCAGCCCTAATGGGCGACCCGTTTTTTTAGCCCCCGAATATGTTTTTTTAACCTCGGGCCTGTTTTTTTGACCCCCGAACCTGTCTTTCCGGCCCCTGAACACGTTTTCTCGGCCCCCCGACCTGTTCGTTTGACCCCACAACCTGTTCACGGACTGAGTTGAAGGGTTTGGGGTTTTCAACGTGTTGGAGTTTTGAGTTTTGGGGGTTCGCGCCGCTCTTTTTGCTTTTGGCTCAGTAGCGAGCGGACCGCCAGCTACCCAATCGCGGCTGAACCGCGCTGGAAGTGCATTGCCTGGGTTCTTCTTTAAGAACTTAAAGTAAGTTCCATGAACCCTACACTCTAACATCCTGCCCTTTGGCTACAGAAGCACGTTGGAAGCTCTGGGCACACGAGCTCTTTTCAACGCCCAGCTGCAGTGGTGTAAAAAGACGAAGTCCGCAAGGAAACAAAGCAACAAATCTGTCCCGCAGACATGCTCTGCGCCAGCTACCACCTGTTAGCAGTGCCAGTAGGAGATACACATAGTTGTCCCTACTCCTAGCCCCGTCTGCTTGCTTGTCGCTGCAGCATGCGCTTCATGAAGACCGGAACTTCTGCCGTGCCAGGCAGCGGTGCTTATCTGGGTTNGAAGAGTTTGGACTGTGTCCCCGTCCTAGCGACCTAGCGTGACCCTGAGATGCTGTGCCGGCGGAGCGGTCTTAGGATCCTGTAGCTATCGTAAGGCAGAGGCACGAAGCATCGCGCAAAACGTTCTCGCATAGTTCAAAGCAAAGGGCACCCGCTGGGTCCGCGTCTCGGCCTTGTGGTGGTGCTCCAGTTGGCAAATTGTGTCTCTGCAGGGTGGCTTGGTCAGCTGCACCGGTAGGCGAAAGGCCATGGAAGCCGGCATCGCGAAGGCCTCCTGCCCCTCAAGAACTCGCACTGAGCCAAGCTGGTGTCGAGCAGACAGCGCCCTGTGCACCGCCCGGAGATCAAGCACTGCCTGCGCCGGTGTGAGAAGCAGGCTACGGGCTATGGGTATACCAAACCTGACAGACAGACGCAAGGCATGCCACTTGACGAAGTCTCGGTTGGGTGACCTCCAGGTAGGTGTGAAGTCCATACTTGTCCAGAATGAACTGTGGAGACCGTAGTTCATAATGCACATAATGTTGTCTCCAAAATGAACCAGCAACTTCTCCCGGAGATAGTGCTGAACGCGAAGGAGAGCTCGTCTCATGTTGTAGGCAGCCTCCACGTTGCTAGAGCGCAGATGTGTACGGTCCGATGATGAGACTGGAAGATAAACATCCAGAACTATCGACATGGGTACAAGGAAGCCGATGACGCGCGGAATGGCAATTTCCGCTAGCAGCGGCATGCTCGTACAACTCGGGGGCTACTGGGGCGATGAGACCTGAGGCTGAATGCTTAGGTGCAGCACGAACATAGGACGGTGTCAGCAAGAGCTAGCAGAGAGGTCAGGCCCGTGTTAATGCCAGTCCGACTGTGTAGACACGGCGTAGCACACAGATCCGACTCCAATGCAGCAGTGAGGTGAACCTCATTTGCGGGAGACTGTGTCAACCCTTATTAGGCTGTGCCACTGACCCCTGCGGTCCCTAACCAACAGTTGGTGGCAGGAGAGAGACAATCGGGGGTCGCCTGCTTGGGGGCAGCTGAAATCCCAGGTCAGTCGTTGACGTAGACCGACAGAGAGGTAGTCCGTGCCCTTGACCGAGTACGCCGCCAAAACAACTCGATCAAGCTTCGGCCATGGCATCCGAGATGGGCCAGCATTTGCTGTGCATGTTAATTCCAGCCAGACTAATTCAGACGAAATCATTTTGAACGCTCTAAAGACAGCAAGTAAACAGCGCGTGCAATGTCGGCCTGCTCGGCCGCGGTAATCTTCTCTGGCAGCCGATAGTCATCGCAGACCCAAACCTCAGAGTCATCCTGAAGATTCTCTGGCCAGAAAGCCCTGTAATGACCAGANCTGCTCGGCCGCGGTAATCTTCTCTGGCAGCCGATAGTCATCGCAGACCCAAACCTCAGAGTCATCCTGAAGATTCTCTGGCCAGAAAGCCCTGTAATGACCAGACTGCGTGTTGTCGCGACAATGCAACACCTCCGCTACTATACGATGCTGGGCCGACTCCCAGACAGGGACCTGGACAGACCCCCGCCAGGAGCATGCACTTTTGCTCTTGTCACCGTCCTGCCCGCGACAAAAGACTACCGGTAATAGCTCAGGCGCCCAACACGGGCTCTTTGAAAGGTTTGTGCACTCCATGACCTTAGACAGTGCTGGACAGACAGCGGTCCAGCGGGAGCAAGAGGGGCGAAACTCCTATGTCCGAATCCTCAACCACGCCACCCGTACGTCCCTGCCAGGTTACGGGATCCAGGCATCCCGCAGGCTGCGTTGAAGATGAGCCAGAAACTCAGCTGCAGCTACATCATGTTGTCGGCCGTCCAGCCGCCAACCCGAGATCAAATGGTGAAACTCAAACATACCAAAGAGGCTAATCGGCTTAGACCCAGCAGAGTTAACAAGCTGGTTAATTACAGACTGCCACTGACCCAGATCAAACCCTCGATGGCGCACCGCTGTCAGAGCCTGTATTAGTAAATTAGGGCATTGGTGAAACAGGAGTTGGAAGTGTTGGACAGAGCCCTGATACGAAGACCTGGGTGCCCCGTGTTTCGAGCAACTTCACGGCCGCCATTGCCATGTGCTTGGGGCACCAGACATTGCACCAGACTGCACCTTAGCTCCCCGGGCAACCCGAGTCGAACTAGTCGGACTAGTCCGAGACTTGCCAAAGAACTTATGTAACGAAGCAGGCGCCGTTGCCACTGCCTTAGAAGTCCGCTGCTCATGTGCCGCATCAGCAGATTGTGCTCGCAGCCATTGTGATGCCACCTGATAAAGAACTGCACACTGTTCTGGATGCAGCCGCCTGTCATATACCGGAAGCCGGCAGAATGGACAGGGGTGGCCCTTAGCCAANGCTGCCAATCCTGAGGATGGGCCTGTCTAAAGTGAGATTGGGGCCGCACACGAAACCTTGCAGCCGTTTGTTTCAGCTAGCCTGAAGGACATTCCACAGTTTGCTTATCTTCCAGGTCGAGGACTTTCGGACGCTTTGGATCGCGTGGTTGGGCACCTTAGGGAGTCTCGTCAACTCCTACAGCTGGCTGCACCCAGCAGGCACGATTTGCAGCAGCACGCGAATGTTCCTAATCTTGTTGGCGGGGTCATTTTGCGTTGGATTCGAGCCAGGTGTTTGACACAGTCTCTCTCCAAGAGATCATCTGCCTCCTCCTAGCAGAGGGGGCAAATGGGGACACAGTCCGCCTAGTCCAAGCCTTGCATGACAAGTCCAGTTATGGGCAAAAGGCACAGGGGGACACCACTTCCGTAGAAACCACAGCTGGTGCAAAGCAAGGATGTAATAAGCTGGCTCCCACTCTCTTCAAATTCCTCACTGGTACGTTGTTTCGATCCTTGATCAATAAATTTGGTGTAGAGCAGGTGGTCAACTTTCTTACGGGCTATGCGGATGACCTGACACTGCATCGAACCATACGATCCGAGCGAGAATTGCGTGCGGTTCACCAACTGATTGCGGCACTGTTGGAGGAGGTCAAAGCTCACCAGCTAGTTATAAATCTGAGCAAGTGCGTACTCGTTGCCAAACTAACAGGCCGAAGGCCCCACTCTTGCTGGATCATTAACGCTAAGGGCGAGAGGGTGAAGGGATGGCGCGTCGGCCCAAACAAATCTTTCCCTGTTTTGCAGGGGGGTCCCTCCTGCAAATACTTGGGAGTAATTGTCTCGTATGGACATTTCGAGCTTCAGACACTGCAGTTCCGCATAGGGGAAGCCAAGCAGAAACTCCATCTCGTTCGGCAGTTTGTGTACAATCGACGAGTAGCCAGCACGAAAGCTCGGTTGAAGGTATGGAAGTTCTCAGCACACTTCTCGCAGGCTTGTCTGACACCGGGCTGAGTGCAGATTCTGCCCAAGCTCTCAGGAGCTGGCACGCGTTCAAGGTATGCTCTGTCTTGAATACGCCAGTTCACCTGACACGGATCTCTACCTCCGATCTTTTTCGATTGCATCAGATCCAGGACCCCGTACAGCTTGTTCTAGCCCGCATGCACAAGCGCCTTCGAAAACTTCTTAGGCGGGCTGACACTCACCCGGACGTAACCACATCTGCACAAGTTATCCCGTCTTTGCTCTTGAGCTGGGATCTTGTCACGGGTTTCCAGGGATGCAGCTCTTGGGGACCCCCCTCTATCGAGGCATCAACCTTGGCCAAGAACGCCGCTGATCTGTCCTTTTTGGCCTGTTTGACCGCTTGTTTATGAGCTTCCTGTGCCAGAGCCAAATCCTGACCTGAGATCTTGGCTTGCCCAAATGACCTGGGTTAGG
>BGNK01000667.1:74766-92241 GCA_003297005.1 Symbiodinium sp. clade A Y106 | reverse complement strand
GTAGCTGAAAGCTGAAAGGGAGTCAGGCTGTGCCACGGGCGCCGCCGACAGCTGTGCTGACGGGGGGTCAGGGTGTCCTACGTCAGTGATGTCCGCGTCGTCACGTGGCACATCGACCTAGAGGTCCACATGCGCCTGGTGACGGGCCCCAGGGGGACCTCCCCGCTTGGCGATGGTGGCAGGACGCTATGCGCGCAGTGACCCACTGCTGCATGGCCTGGGCCGTGTTATCGTGAGCTCGAACGGGCAGTAAGATCGCAGCTACTTGTTTGTCCCCTCTGTGTGGGTAGCATCCAGCGACGCATGATAGGAACCTCGGCCAAAATGGGCAAGTGCCCGCCTTTCTTCCGGTCAACTTTCTTACGGGCTATGCGGATGACCTGACACTGCATCGAACCATACGATCCGAGCGAGAATTGCGTGTGGTTCACCAACTGATTGCGGCACTGTTGGAGGAGGTCAAAGCTCACCAGCTGGTTGTAAATCTGAGCAAGTGCGTACTCGTTGCCAAACTAGCAGGCCGAAGGCCCCACGCTTGCTGGATCATTAACGCTAAGGGCGAGAGGGTGAAGGGATGGCGCGTCGGCACAAACAAATCTTTCCCTGCTTTTCAGTGGGCTCCCTCCTGCAAATACTTGGGAGTAGTTGTCTCGTATGGACATTTCGAGCTTCAGACACTGCAGTTCCGCATAGGGGAAGCCAAGCAGAAACTCCATCTCGTTCGGCAGTTTGTGTACAATTGACGAGTAGCCAGCACGAAAGCTCGGTTGAAGGTATGGAAGTTCTCAGCACGCTTCTCGCAGGCTTGTCTGACACCGGGCTGAGTGCAGATTCTGCCCAAGCTCTCAGGAGCTGGCACGCGTTCAAGGTATGCTCTGTCTTGAATACGTCAGTTCACCTAACACGGATCTCTACCTCCGATCTTTTTCGATTGCATCAGATCCAGGACCCCGTACAGCTTGTTCTAGCCCGCATGCAAAAGCGCCTTCGAAAACTTCTTAGGCGGGCTGACACTCACGCGGACGTAACCACATCTGCACAAGTTATCCAAGTCTTGCGAGATAAGATTCAGTTCATTGAGGCCCTGCCACGGACGGCTAGTGACCGAGAGCAGGGGAAGCGGTCCTGTCAGCGCATGTGCCGAAAAAACCTTCGCAAGCGCGCAGCTCAGCCAGCTTCTGTTGCGGACTGAGGAGATTGCCGTCTTTGCTCTTGAGCTGGGATCTTGTCACGGGTTTCCAGGGATGCAGCTCTTGGAGGGTTTCGTAGGCTAGATGCTGATTACCCCCCTCTATCGAGGCATCAACCTAGGCCAAGAACGCCGCTGATCTGTCCTTTTTGGCCTGTTTGACCGCTTGTTTATGAGCTTCCTGTGCCAGAGCCAAATCCTGACCTGAGATCTTGGCTTGCCCAAATGACCTGGGTTAGGNGGCCAAGAACGCCGCTGATCTGTCCTTTTTGGCCTGTTTGACCGCTTGTTTATGAGCTTCCTGTGCCAGAGCCAAATCCTGACCTGAGATCTTGGCTTGCCCAAATGACCTGGGTTAGGGGAATGGGGAGGCTGTGCGACAGAGGACCCCGCAGGCTGTGCCAGCGCGGGGGACAGAGGCGCTGTGTTGATGGCACTGGCTAGAGCGTCTACCTGCCCAGCTGCACATGTATCATGTCCTCCCTCCGCGCCGTGCCTGAAACTGTTCTTGTAGCTGAAAGCTGAAAGGGAGTCAGGCTGTGCCACGGGCGCCGCCGACAGCTGTGCTGACGGGGGGTCAGGGTGTCCTACGTCAGTGATGTCCGCGTCGTCACGTGGCACATCGACCTNGTAGCTGAAAGCTGAAAGGGAGTCAGGCTGTGCCACGGGCGCCGCCGACAGCTGTGCTGACGGGGGGTCAGGGTGTCCTACGTCAGTGATGTCCGCGTCGTCACGTGGCACATCGACCTTAGAGGTCCACATGCGCCTGGCCAGGGGGACCTCCCCGCTTGGGGATGGTGGCAGGACGCTATGCGCGCATTGACCCACTGCTGCATGGCCTGGGCCGTGTTATCGTGAGCTCGAACGGAGGCCTGTAGGGCAGTAAGATCGCAGCTACTTGTTTGTCCCCTCTGTGTGGGTAGCATCCAGTGACGCATGATAGGAACCTCGGCCAAAATGGGCAAGTGCCCGCCTTTCTTCCAACTGCCAAGGTGGCAGTTCACCCANTCGCAGCTACTTGTTTGTCCCCTCTGTGTGGGTAGCATCCAGTGACGCATGATAGGAACCTCGGCCAAAATGGGCAAGTGCCCGCCTTTCTTCCAACTGCCAAGGTGGCAGTTCACCCATGGACGGGCTTGCGTGGCCTTAGCTCCCACGCTAGGCTCCTTAGTCAGGACGAAGTCTATTTGCGTTGTAGTTTGTCCCTGCATGAATGTGCAGCAAACTGGACACTGCCATGTGTTCAAAGCCACTAGTCGAAGCTTGACCAATAGATTGGTCAAGTTGGCCTCATCCGGACACAGTTCGGCCGGCGTGATGACCCGCTGTCCTACGAGGGCAGGATGGGAATGAACCGATGTGTTGAAGTCTCCAGCTACGATCAGGGAGTCCCGCTTCGGAACTTGTTTCACCACTTTCGACAAGGAAGCAAGGACTCGAGCTCAGTCATCTTTGTTTGCCTGCAGTGTCTTGGCCGCTGACCAGACATGCTGATATACAGCAGCCACAACGATTCGGGCCCCCTCCCAATTGGCTCGAACCTCCAAGACTCTGCCCTGGAGCCACTCCTTCCAACGAATCCGCTGTTTGTCAAATTTAGGTGAAAATAGAACCATGACGCCGTCAGCAATGGTTGTGGAAGGACCGTCATCTGTGTTTTTCCTAGACCTACGCTGACGTCGAGAGGCCGGTTTCGGTTGGGGGGCAGTTTCTTTAGGCGAGGCCGAAGAAACGCAGTACCATCCCGAGACTGCAAACTCCGTCGTAGCTGTCCAGTGGGTTTCCTGAAGAATCAGCACATCACAATACTGCTCTGCCTCACCGGCCAGCCACGTCTTAAGCTCACCCCATTGTTGTTGGCCAAGGTGTCCAGCGTTCCAAGACATGACTCGAACATGTCTGGGCTGCTGACCAGCGCGGCGGGAGGCTGTGCCACGTGCCGAGTTGTCAGGCTGTGCCTGCAACTGTCGCCTGGTTGGAGGAGGGCAGTTGCCCGTTCGCCTCAGTAACTGAGGTGTGAGGACTTGGCCTCGGTAAGTCACAGGCCGTTGACCGACCATTGCACGACGACATGCCGTTTTGAATGAATTCTTGCGTAACGATGAAAAGTTTTGTGAGTGCACTGGTAAGAGCGCCATCCGCTGTTTTCGTCAAAAGACCGAAGCCTAGAGACTCCCTCCACTGCGCGGAAGTGGAAACCCGACCGCCTACCCNCGTAACGATGAAAAGTTTTGTGAGTGCACTGGTAAGAGCGCCATCCGCTGTTTTCGTCAAAAGACCGAAGCCTAGAGACTCCCTCCACTGCGCGGAAGTGGAAACCCGACCGCCTACCCCGAGATGCAATGTTTTAAACAGAGTCTGGGCCCAGGAATTGGGACCTGGCGGACCAAGACGGCACCTGCAGTTAAACGGAGAGGCACATGGCTCAACGGGAGGCACAATCCTGGGCTGTTCGAAAAGGAGCCTGGTCAGGACCTCTAGCACACAAGGTGCGCCCAGAGCCTGTTCGAAAGCCTCTCAATGCAGCGCGGCCGCATGATCCCTCGTGGCGGCTACTACTACTACTACTACTACCACTACTACTACTACTACGACTAGACTACCAACACGACTAGTAGTACTAGTGCTACTAATGCTAGTACTAGAACGATGGGGAGTTGGAAACACAACTGTATTGCTACTGTGCTGCTACTGCCCCAGCGTCCGGGGGGGAGGCGCCTGCGGGCGAGGCGGAAGGGGGTTAGNTATTGCTACTGTGCTGCTACTGCCCCAGCGTCCGGGGGGGAGGCGCCTGCGGGCGAGGCGGAAGGGGGTTAGAAAAGCAGTGGAGAGGGGTCAGGAAAACAAGTTTGGGGGGCGAAAAAACGGGTGAGCGGGTGGAACCAACCGGTGGCGAGGGTGGGAAAAACTGGATTTCTGCTGGTGGAGGGGGTGGAAAACACGGCACGCGCGAGGGTCCTCCCCGCTGACGGGTTCAGGGGTTAAAAAAACAGGGAGGGGTTAAGAAAACAGGGAGGGGGGCTAAAAAAACCAGGGGCCCCAGCCCTAGTTAATCCCATATTGCTGCGCATGGGTTCGTCTGAAGCTTTGCCGTGCTACGCCTACATCCAAAAACCCACTGAAGTCCCGCTGGGAGCAGTGGAGCATTGCCTGTCGAGCAGCGGGTCGAAAGTATGCGCACTGGCGACCAAGACGATGCTGGACCTGTCGACCTGCCCAGGGCTACGCGAACGCACACTCGAGAGCATCCTCAACTCAACGCCCACACAGGGACAAGACAGGCAGGAACACAAGCAAACAGGGAGTCAGAGATGCAAAGTCGGACTCTCTAGTCAGAAGAACGATCTGCGGGCTTGCGATCCGACCAGCCTGGTGGATGGTATTCTTTGCCAAGCAGTATGTGATCAGGTTGTGGAAGCTGCACATGCAACCTTTAGGACGTCCCGTACTTCCCGACGTGAAAAAGATGTGAGATATCCGCTCTTCAACGACGTCAGCTGGCGGTCGACAGTCAGATGTCTCAGCCACCTGGACATGGAGTGCAGGTCAGCAACTCAGGCTGCAGGCAAGGACGACTGCAACATGCAAACTCGAACATTGATCAAAGGTCTCACCCAACCGCCTCGCTTCGCAAAAGCTCGGAATCTCGGAGAAGCTTTGTTCCTCTCTGACAGGACTGCACGTGCGCTTTGCCTCTTTGACACAAGTTTTCGCTACGTTCCCGACCTCTCTTCGCCTGCGGATACCCAGAACTTCCAGAATTCTGCAGCAGCATCTGGGCTTTCTCGACTTGAGGCTCGGCCACGACTAAGGCCAGCAGCGGCCCTGCATCCTTCAGTCGAAGCACAAGAGCAGCAGCGCGAGTCTTCCCCTCCAGAGTCTGGGCCTCCCGGCCTCCATGATGAACTGCAGACGAGGCAGTGGCTCTTCTGCATCCAACGGCACCAAAGCGAAGCCCGCGAGCAGCACCGCGAGCTCAAGCACCGCGAGAGCCGCTCCGCCTCAAGGAGCGCAAGTCTTGCAGCGAATTCGACTCGAGATGGTTGCATACGCTTCCGAAGGGCCTCCGAGCATAAGGCCGACTCGCTGCGAGGAGACATCCCCCAAAGCGGTCTTCGTCTCCGTCTCGTGCTGCGAGAGTGATCGGAGCACCTCGGCGGCCTGCGATGCCACCGTCCAGACCTCCTTGTAGCTCTGGTGGCTTTTGGCCTGCAAGTGCAGATGGACGACAAGTTGAAACAAATCGCAACAGCTTCCTGCGACTTTCGTCGTGCCCAAGCAAGGGGAAAGATGTGCAACGCTTCCGAGGAAGTATGTGGGACTCTTTTGAATGTATCGCTGCTGTTTGAGGCTGCCACCCTGCGCGCGTCGTTTGATGGGTCGTACCATAGCAATGCCGTGGCATCAGGTGCCTTCGTTGTCTCCAGCGTCAACATATTTTTTGTTCCAGTCTCTTGCATCCACACACACACAAAACAAAACAAAAAAAACAGTCTACATATCATCTTCATTCTCCACATCTCTGGCCTCCTGCACGGCTGTGAAAATTCTTCTGAGGAGACCTTCCTCGGCCATTGCCGCAACATGGCGTCTCCCAGCATCGCGCGCGCTCTGTAGCTTCTGAACTACTATCACTGGACCTCCCGAACAAGAACGCAAGCACCACCGAGTGCAGGCATGCTGCAGCACTACTGACATTCGAAATCCTGCTCTGCTGGGCTGCTATGCACCGGTACAACGCTGAGGGAACGAGTGCATAGAACGAGTGCATATCGAAAAATAAACTCAACGTAGCCTCGCACATGTGTCGCCATTCCCCTAGCCTAAGACCCAGGGCTGCAAGCCGAAAGACGGCCCCGAATGGCCAAGTGCAGCTCAGCGATGTGGACGCGATTCGACAGGACATGGGCATTGCGGCCTGACTTTCGCAGCCTTGACATGAGATCAACAGATCAGCAAAGCCTGTGGCTTCACCAAGGCTTCCAAACTCAAACGTCACCGCTGGGCGGCTACGACTTCTACCGTCCTCTCCCTCGGGGGAAGACGACACATTCACTACAGACTCCCGGTCTTCCCCGGAAAATGGCGCTGAGGGGTTTTGCCCTCCTTCGCCCGCTGCGAGCGCCTTGCTACATATGTGCACCTCGCAAGATGTTGCTCACTTTGCTGAATCCACTTTGCAGATTGTACGTCAGACCGTGGGATACTGACTGGATGCGACAAAGCGCAACCTCTTGCGCCCTGCACACCTGCTGATGGCTGACACACCAGGTTTGGTTATCTTGTAGAATCCTTGTTCTTGTTCCCTCGATGCAGTCGCCCGTGAGGTAGTCAGCCGCCCGTGAGGCCGTCATCACTTTGTGCAGATAAGCTTGTATGAGCAGGACCGCAGAACAGATTCTGCTATATGATTGGTTTCACTTGCTGACGAAAATTTCTGAGCTCTGGTCTGCGCGTGCCACTATCTGAAACAGTGCCCAGACTTGGGGCACCAGATGTTCATTATCAAAGCAGTCGCCTCGACCGCAAAGGGCCCTGGGCCTGGCAGGAGACTCAGTCATGTCATGTCATGTGAAATGTGAAGGCTGATCTCCGCTTCGATCACACCTGTGGAAAGTGCTATTGCACGACAGCCGCCGCCTTGGCGAGCAAAATGGAGCACAGGGTTCTCAAGCAGCAGGCAATCAAGAAATAGGCAACTGCCGGAAGAGCCATCAGCTTCTCGTCCAGCACTGAGGTGAGCTTCTCCTGCGCACGCGGATGTCACCACTTGGTCCCTGCTTGTTCAATGAATCTGGAATGACCATGGAGCTCGGGCAATGCCAATCCGTCTCCTCAAAGCTCCTGCCAAAACCGATCATGGGGATCCCAATTGGAGGTGTGACGCGTGTGACGCGTTTCTCTGCGTCTTTCTCTGCCTCGCTAAGCTTTCTGCTGCTTTGTTCAGCCACTCCTGGCATTACCACGATTTGCAGCGGAACTGCGAGACAAGGCCCTTCACCATTCACCAAGTACCCACCTCTTCCTCCGGTGTGAGCTTGTCAAGTGCCTGCACTGCAACTTTTGCTCTCTTGCCGCTGGAACTTCGGCAGTTCGTTGCCTGGTCCGCGCTCCCGGACCTTGGGAGAGAGAACGGTCACGGGCCGTCACGAGTCATGGCGTCTCCAGCGGACTGCAGCTCCAAGTCCAAGGCTCGAGCTTCACTTTCTGCACCTCCGCAGGGCTACTTGGGACGCGCTGTGGCCGCCCAGCGGGGAGTTATGAGGCCGATCTCCAGGGCCACGGCGGACGCCGAGCTCCCCTGAACGAGCTTGTCGACGGCCTTCAAAGACTGGTCCAATGGTGGTGCACGTACGGGACGTGCAATGACAATGTGTAGCCACAATTGCCCTTGTATGTTTATGTCGATGGTTCTGGACTTTGCTTTTGCTGCACTGGTTCTTAAGCTACGACATTCCACCGTCAGGCCAACTCCATCCGCAGCCTCGTGCAGCGAATGCACTTCATCTGCGCAGCCGCCTCATTTACGCGGGGGGGCGGCATCCAGTCCGCGTGCATGAAAAGCCAGCTCATTGCTTCGTCGAGCCTTGCAGCATATGTAAGCTGCCTGCTCAATACTCCAGTTAAGTCAACACGGTCTTCGACGCAGATGTCACTCCTGCAACTTTGTAGGAATCCAAGGGTATCTCACGATCCCCTAGCGGTAGCGCCGGTTCCCACCTCAAATCTAGGTCTATGCTCTGCCGTCGGGACCACACCGCACCAGGACTGGAGTCTGGAGACGGCCTCATCTCGCGACCGAACGAAAATCTCGCGACGACGTGCGCCGTTGGCGTCAGTCCACAGACTCAGTCGCCGACGGTCCGGCTGCAGCCTCTATGGCAGAAGCGTGTGTAGCCGTCGTGTAGCCATGTATAACACGGCAACTGACAAAGCGGCGATGCTCTGAGCTTCCGGCACTCGGTGTTGACGCTGGCGACGATTCTGGAACTTGCCCGGGCATGGACTGAGCAATTCGGGCTGCGATTTCGGCTCAACCCAAAGCATTCTTCCCAGCAAAGATCGACTTAACTTTGCGGTTGTGTCTCCAACTGGGGCTGGGACAAGCGTGTCCAAGCTCCTGGCCACATGTCTCTTTCTCTCCCTGTCCGCGTCTTGGCTTTATTTGCTACGGGCTGGAGGGACCGGCAGTCGCGACCATCCATCATTTTCAATGGATTGGGGGGCTGGGATAACATCAGGTGCTTCCCGATTCCCTCCAAGCACCCCCCAAATTTACAGCGAGCTCCCACAAAGACAGGCTTGAGCATCTCGCGCCTCGCGCTTAAGTGGATACAGTAGGAGGCTCGTTCCCCATGACCCCAAACCAAGCTCAACACGGCAGCAACCAAAAAACACAATCCTCACATCTCACATCTTGCAGGACCGGCTGTGAAAAGCGTGCATATTTCAAGCGCTTCGTCGTTCGCATCATCGAAAGTGTCTGCAAAGAAACAGCCCACGACGTCCTCTCAGATCCTCTCAGAGCCAGCTTATGCTGCGCTTCAAAGAGGTTGGCATGAGTTTAGGAACGCTCGAGCGGCCCATCTTGAAAAGAACCTAGGATCGTGTGCTTCTGCATGACCACCAGATCCTCCACCAGTATAGACAGCACAAGCACAACAAGTTGCGAAAGAGATTCCCGACAACAACCATGGTAAAGAAATGAAGGGATCTCATCGCATTTCGATTTTGTATGGTGCTTGGGGGTGGCCTGCGGAATCCTGCGTAGGGTCCCCCGGCTTCCCAGCGATTCTGCTCGCACTGGTTTCTTCGCTCTCTCTCGGCAGATGGATCACTGAGCGAGCTTGGAAAGCCTCTCATGACGGACTCGAAACAAGTCGAGTAGAGTGGAAGGGTAGCACAAAGCTTTGCTGCCCTGATAACTGGTACAATCATGACACATCCGTCCTGACTGCAGCCGGCCGTGCGAAGATGCCGTGCCCAGCTTTGCAGTCAAAATACCTAGCACTAGCAAAGTGTCGAAGGCAAGAGGAGTTTTCAGCCTCCTTAACAGCCCACGAGCCTTTCACCCTGAATCGTGCCATCATTCTTGCCATCCGGTGTGTCCTGCAAGCATGTCATGTACTGGTGGCCAGCAGTCTGCACCAAGAACCCTCAAGACACCCTCACTGAGTTTTTAGACGTCCAGCTCGACACCAATCCACGGACCAGCTGCAAACTGCGTCGTCCTCGTAGCACAACTTGCACTACCCTGCGAAGTACCTTCTTTCTCTCGTTTTCTTTCGTCTGCACATCTTCAAGACACGGCGAGATTAACAACTGCTTGGTTCCCATGACTGGGCTTTCTGCCACCAAGGTGCCCGACAAACTTCACGGTTCCCGTGAATTGTCCAAGCGCCTTGCTATCACCAAAAGCTTTTGCTGCGAAAATGGGAATCGAGGGCTTCGATTCAGGCATGCAGATCATTGCCCGGGACTGCCCACATTGACAGGCCTCGACCCGCGCACCGACTTTGAGACTGTCGGGGACCGTTTGAAGAAAGGAAGCCTGGCAAGCAAGGGGACAGACTGCTCAACATCTGAGAGGCTAGCAAGTACGAACCGCGAGTGTCACTGGAGTCCGACCCTCATAGGTTCGGCCATAGACCCAAGCTTCCACACCGCCCGCCCGGCTAAGGCCTGAGCCATGCAAACTCTTCGGCGATAGGCTGAAAAGAAGAAAGATAAGCTCTCAAAGTGAATCTACACCGCATCTTCCAGCAGTGCTGAGTCACCGGGCACGCTGCACCACACTCTCACACAGACGCTGGCACTCAGAAAAAAGAATGCGACTTTTGAGCCCATGGTGCAGCGGTTCCCAAATCACCCGTGCAAGGCTCCTTTGGGTTCCTACAAGTAGCTCCCCTTCCGTCGGCAGAACAGCAACCGGCTTGAAAGTGTGCTGTGCCGATCCCGGCTACGAATTCCCACAATCGCAAATGATCTTGGAAATAGTGGCCCCAAAAAGTTCCGCAGTCACCATCAGCATACCCATACATGTGACACGTGACTCAGGCTCAACTTCCTGCAGCTTTGCAAAAAACGAGCACAAGCATGACGCCCGTGTCAGCGCTCTTTGACAAAGCAAGCATGTTTGAGACAATCGATCGGATTGAAAAAGGTGTCGCCATGTGATGCGGCATGTGCTAATCTCTGCAGTCTGTTACCGCGTGTTGCACATCTAAGGTCGCACAGAACTTCTGCATCTCAGCACGCCGCCAGATTACCTGGACCATGGCCACGGACTTTCCTGACCGATGCTCACGTCTGCTGGATTCCGACGGGCTGAGAAACTGCAGACATTCCAAGACGACGATGGGCAAGGTCAGACCAGCCGGCTCCTGAAAAATGATCTGCGAGGGTTGACTTGCAGACCTTCCTTCCCTCCGCGCCATTGACATGAAGTCAAACGCCTTCGCTGACTGATTCGACGGACGCAGAAGTGACCCTTGTCCCACCGACATTGGGCACCTCCTTTCGATACTGCAAGGCAACCGAAGTAGCCCGTACGACAAGAAAGAAGTGTTCAACCCTGCACGAGGCTCAGCATCGTGGGTGTGCCCAGGATACTTATCGAGTCTCTCTGCCGCCCTTTCAGCGCACTCGCTGGCGATAATGCATGATGCACTGATGCGTCCGAGCCATCTGGGTCTTCAGGTCGGCGTACCGACGGAAGCAGACAAAGGGGTGTGAAAGGTGCCTGCTTCTTGACCATACAGTAGGCCATCTGTGCAACTTCTGACTGCAGTCTTGCAAAACAGCATGGGGAGTCCAAACACCGTTTAAACACGAACTGGACAGTACAATCTGGCCTTGGCTTTCTTCTCTTGTCGCTGCTTTTGGATTTGAAAATCTATCCACGTCGGCCTTTGCAGCCAGATTTCAAAAGCCCGCAAGACACAAGCAAAACAAGAGAGTCGCTCTAGTTCTTTTGTAGTACCAGTATCAGACCTCGGGAAATCAGCTGTCGTAAGCTGGCCACAGGTTCATGTTGACTGCCAGCGCCCACGTGTTGGCAAAGATGCCCAAGATGGCGATAACGACTAAGGAGACCAGAAACTCGGGCGATACCTAAGCGTCGGAGACTGCAAAAATCTTTCTGTCTAAGAAGAGCTGCGACGCAATTGCTGGGCAAGCTTCGCCGAATGTGAGTGGCACCACTCCAAGGTAGGTGATGAGAGCAGTGAGGATGAGACCTCTGGACTCAGGAGTTGGGCGAAAGATGCTTCTCAGCTCTCAGTTTTTCATTCGTCCGGCCCGGCCTGGAACCACAGTTCCCTCCACTGTCTCCTGCAAAGCAACACTGCGCAATCCTCGACGGAAGCGACTGGGGGCGCGTTTCTCCTCCTCCGGCTTCGGCCCCCGGGACTGCCAATATCTTCGGGAAAGCCGCGAGGGCCCTTCCAAAGCCTCCATTGCGCACTGCATCCCCACTTCGAGGGACGAGTCGGGACGAGGCAGCACGCTAGGAAGACGACCGATCTCGAGTTGGCCGCACCAAGGGTTGCAGAGCCTGCTCGGCATCTACACGTCACAACGGTCTAGACGCAACACAACGCAGCCGAACCTCCGGCGAGGGTGAAACCGCAGGCCCGACAGGCGAAAAGCGCGCAACCGAGTAGCACGAGGGCACCTGCACAGCCGCGAGGTAAGGTTGAGGTCGACCCGTGCTTTTCTCGGCCTCTTGTGGCTCGCAATCTTTGACGACCCACCAGCCCCACCATGGCACGGAAGTAATCTTCAGGCTCAGGCTCTGAACTACGGCTACAACAAGTCCCTTGCACTCGCCCACTGCATGGCATAGTAGTGAGGTGGCTTGGAGTTTACTGCATGTGCAGATCCTTCTCGTGTGGTTCAGCTGTAAATCCTCCCGATGTCATTCCAGCTGGTGATCCTTCCAGATCAGCACAAAAAGAAAGAGAGACAGTCCACAACCAGCTGTCCAGCAAGGAGGACAGAGAGAGGCAGCACAGAGAGCTAGAGGCAGTGCTGCATCTTTTCGGCGCGCTAAGCGAGGTGAAGGTCCATCAGAGCCTGGCATTGCAGTACACTGCATACATTGATTTCACTTTTATGCAATTGGCATCCTACTTGCACTCTGCCACCTCCCTGTAAAGCTTTGCTTCCACGGGCTCTTGGACGTCTTCCTGGCAGTCTCATGGAATGAACTTGTTAGATGCACGAACATGCCTGTGGTGCAGCTCCACTGGCATTAGGACAAAACTTGGTTCTGGAACTTTTTTTCCACAAGTCAGATCATGTTTGGCCCAGGCAGCAGCCAACAGTTAAGGATCGCTTCAACCCATCTTGACCAGACTTCATATGGAAGAGAATGTGCTGTGTCGTTGCGTGGGCCAAGCACACTAGGCAGGTTGGTGCTTGTGGGAAATTGTTCATCAAGCGTGCCCGGTGCAATTGACAAGCGCTTGAAACTGGAGGTCCTTCTTCCAAGAAATTGAGCTGGGGCATCGCTGCACCTGGAGCAATTTCAAACAAAACAGACGCTCGAACCGGATGTGCTTTTTCTGCCAACAACAACCGCACCTCAAGCTTCTCGTCACCGGGTGTAGACACTATACACTCCGTGCTTTGCATGAAGCCCCCTGATGCAAAACCGGTCATTGGCAAGTCTTGACATGGCTGCACCACCAGTGGCTTCAGAGCCTCTCCCTTGCTTCTGCAGCTGTCCGGAAGGGTCAAAATGCCAAGCCTCCGTGTAGGCACAGGAAAGGAAGGCACGGCCACAGCGAGCGGCCTGTTGAAGCAATTTTCCGGAGATGTCGCAGACGAAGGTGGTGACCTTCCCACCGGATGCCTGGCAGAGCATTAGATATCAAATCCAGCTTCGTCTGCTGCGACATTTCGGAAGCATGCCGAGAACACTCCATTTATGCACTGGTCTGTGTTCCAGGCCCGCAGACCGCTACAACACCTTGACTTGCAGCGCGGGAGGACTTCTGGGCCGTGCTTGGCGCTCGACTTTCAAAGGTCAAGTTCTTACAAGACAAACGTGGCTGTACGCATTCCTCCGCAAATTCGAACTCGTGCCGACTCATGACTCAGAGGGGATACTGACTTGCTCTGCCAGCAGCCAGGTCTCGGACGACTTTCCAGTCTGGCTCAGGTCCTGAAAAGGAGGGATCCGACGGAAGAGACGGAGCAAAGACGCCCAGGCGGAGCTCCGGAGCTCCTTGTTGGCCCCGTGCCAGCGCTGGCGTTCGTCGTTTCCGGAGCATGGCCGAAGCACCTCATAGGTCATTGGTTGCCGGTTTCCTCTAGCACGTTTTCTTTACAGGATTCTGGGCTTGAATTTTACCCTACCCGTCGGCTTCAATTTTACCCTTGCCTGGGTTCAATTGAACCTCGCCTGGGTTCAATTTTACCTCACCGTCGGGTTCAATTTTACCGCTGCCTGGGTTCAATTTTACCTCACCGCCGGCTTCAATTTTACCTCACCGTCGGCTTCAAGTTTACCTCTACCTGGGGGTCTATTTAATCTCACGGTCGGGTTACCGGCCTGGAATCAATTTAACTTCAGAGTTAGGAGATATATGACATATGATATAGGCTGCAGGGCTTGGGCTTGCTTTGGCTTTCCATCGGTCAATCCTTTTGGCAGTCTTGTGCAGCACAGCATATGAGTGAGTGGCCGTAGTGACCGCCCAGTGCAACTTTGGCCGTTCGGCAAAAAAGCAGGCGAAGGGGCACAAGTACATGTACAGTTAGCACAGTACAATCTTACAATATTGATTAGCTCAGATTAGTCTTATATCGTACATAATACAAATTCGTCAGGGTTCCGTAATCCAGCACATTACCTGACCTAACTTCCCTAACTCGCTTAATTAAGACTAAGCCGCCTAAAACGCCTCAATCCGCAATCGAAGTCCTACGTCAAACACCCCCAAGTCAACAGCCGGAAGCGCCTAGGTATCGGCGGCTAGGCACCGATAGGCGATAGGGAATATTTCAATACAGTACAGGCACAGGCTAATGGGGCTATGAGTGGGCTATGGGCTACGGGCTATGGGTATGGGCTACGGTATGGGCGGTAAGTGGATACGGTATGGGTCGAGATGGGCCGGTATGCATGGGCTATTGGTTAGGGGCTATGGGCTATTGGTTGAGCTATTTTGGCTATTGGGCTAGGCCATGCTATGAGGCTATGGGGGCCATAAGCTGTGGGTGGTCAAATAGTGAGGCTGTGGGCTAGGCTAGGCCATAGGCTACGAGAAAGAATATAAGTATATAGGCTAGGCATTGGCAGGGGTTTAGCCGCGGCAGAGGCGTCTTAGGGTTTAAGCCCGTTCAGGCGATTCAGGCTTATGCCTTAGGGTTCAGGTTTGGGCGGTTTAGGTTTCGGACCAGGTTGTTTCGGACCGTTGAGGGTCGAAGGCTTAGCCGCTAAACTATGTGACCTGAGTGATATGACCTATGGACCCTATGGACCTGGGGACTATGGGCTGGGGAATGCTGGGAACTACTGCATGGGAGCCTGCACCGGCAACTGGTGTCCGGTTGGACACCATCAAAGAAGGCCACATGAACATCTTAGATTTTTCGCACGCGCAGGGCACAGGTGGTCTGTTGCCTGTCAGCACCGACTGCTATCAAACAAGCTACCTTTAAGGATAGTAATTAAGTAATTAAGCATGCCTTTGAGACTTAGGCTTATGGACAAGGCGTCTCCACTCTGCTCGATTTTAGGAGACTGGCTGTATAGTCCTGTAGAGTGGAGTGTTGTCCATTCGAACGAGAGTANGTAATTAAGCATGCCTTTGAGACTTAGGCTTATGGACAAGGCGTCTCCACTCTGCTCGATTTTAGGAGACTGGCTGTATAGTCCTGTAGAGTGGAGTGTTGTCCATTCGAACGAGAGTATGAGAGTTATGGGCTTCTCCGATCTGTTGCAATGATGGAATGCTGAAAAAAGCATTATTGATATCGGAGTGTTTAGGCGGCTTATCTGATTGCATATAGGATATGCGTTGTGAGGCCTCTGTGAGGCACGATTCTGCCCAATGTAGGCGGGGGCGGCCGGGTCTATTGGGAGACAGTACATGTCGATATGCATGAGAACCTGCAAACGTGACCTGGTATTCCAGAGTGTCCATATGTCGATATAAGTGACCCAGGAGCTGTAGACGTTGCTGAGAATATAGTTGGGAAGGAGTGGGAATGCGCTTAGAATCATAAGCTAGGCCTGCCAGGTATTCATTCGAGCAATCAGCTGTGGAAGGTTCCAAAACTCTGTGATAAAAGGACGACTTAATTTTGAAAACTCTACGAAGGGATTTAAAGTGTACCGTGTTCATTTTTTGGATTTGGGATGGGGAGAGTAGGGCGCTATCCATGGCGTATGTGAGAATGGAAAGGACAATAGAGCGGTAAACTGTAAGCTTCCAGGAGGGAGGAAGCGACGAATGAGAAAGAAGTGGGCGTAAAAGCTTGGAGGCCGAGACTGCCTGAGAGACACGATAGTTAAGGTTCTTTCGGCCAGAGGAGAACGAGTCTAGGTATACTCCTAGGTACTTGACTTCATCTGAAAGCGGAACCGGAGAGAGGTCGTGGTTAAATCCAGAGCAGTGCCTGCNACGATAGTTAAGGTTCTTTCGGCCAGAGGAGAACGAGTCTAGGTATACTCCTAGGTACTTGACTTCATCTGAAAGCGGAACCGGAGAGAGGTCGTGGTTAAATCCAGAGCAGTGCCTGCAATCACAAGGACTGGAGCAAGAGGGGGAATAGTAGATGCGCTGGTCGGAATGAAGGCGGAGGTGCTCACACTTTTCTTCATTGATCTGTAGGCCTCTTTTTGGGCCATGATATTGAACTATGTGGAAAAGGCGATTAAGTTGTTGAGCGGAACAGGAAAGTAGAACCGTGTCATCCGCATATTCTAGGTCCCATAAGGGGGAAGGGACATGAAAGACTCCTGAGATCTCCCCATAAAGACTGCCATAAGTTTGTTCCACATCATAGAAGAGAAGATGGGTAAGAACTAATCCAAACAGGCAGGGGGAGAGAGGGCATCCCTGCCGTAAACCTTTAGTTTGTGTATATTTGGAGGATTTTTGGGAGGAGTCCCGAACTACGAAGGTTGGGTTATTGTATAGCGCCATAATGACTTGCCGGGTATGGGCAGGTACGCCCGCGTGTTCCATAGCGGCCTGTATAGAGGTGAAGGTAACGGAGTCAAAGGCCTTGCTCCAGTCTAAGAAAAGTGCGTGAAAAGGGGTGTTTTGTCTCTCGAAGATTTCTATTAGTCTGCGCATAACATGTATAGGTTAGGTGGTTGAGCGGTTTTTTCGAAAGCCGTACTGGGTGTCTCGTACGCGAGAGTCAGTGTACGATTCAAGGCGACTCTGTAACATCGAGGCGAAAATTTTATAGGACACATTAGTGAGGGAGATTGGTCTATAATTGGCAAAGGAGCGGATATCCTTTTGGTGGTCTTAACTAGCATTACAACTTCCGAGAAGAGCCAAGGGTCAGGTATAGAGCAGGTATCGTAACATTGGTTATAATGATCCAGGAGATAAAGCTTCAAAATGAAAGGAGCATGTTTGTATATTTCTCCAGGAATATCATTAGGTCCCGGGGCTTTGCGTGGTTTGAGTTTACGGAGAGCATTATCCAAATCCTGCATATTAAAAGGAGCGTCAATAGAGGGCAGATTCGGGTGGGGGGAGGGAACTGGAACAGGAGGGTCGTGAGGAGAATACCAAATTTTGTGGGCTAGGTAGTCAGCAAATGTTTTAGCGCGTTGCGAGGAAGAGACCAATTTACCCTAAGTGTTAAATAATGACGCAAAGCGGGGTTTGAAGTCCGATCTAATCTGTCTGGCGTGCGTCCATTGTTGAACGGAGCTTCCGTGGAAGTCAGAAAGGAGGTTGTTGGCAATAAAATTCCTTTTATCGTTGCGGGCGGCCNGAAGTCCGATCTAATCTGTCTGGCGTGCGTCCATTGTTGAACGGAGCTTCCGTGGAAGTCAGAAAGGAGGTTGTTGGCAATAAAATTCCTTTTATCGTTGCGGGCGGCCTTTTTGATGTACTTGCGCGCTTGTTTTTCAATTAGCACGTTGGAAGTTGTCTATTTTCTTAAGAGTGTCAGGGGAGATCCAAGGCTTTTTGGCGGACTGGGGAAGAAGAGGGATGAGTGGGAGGTTGGAGGTGAAAAGATCTTGGAGCATCTCGTCTTGCTCATTAGTGGTCTTGCAGGTCCACTGGGAATGATTAAAATTAATG
>BGNK01000667.1:3806-72518 GCA_003297005.1 Symbiodinium sp. clade A Y106 | reverse complement strand
TTGGAATAGAATGAATAACGAAAGACGCGCATCCCATTGGGAAGGAAAAAGGAGTCTCGCCACTCTTTAGAGTGAGACCTAGGGCAAAAGGAGTAATACCATATATAGTTTCCATTTAAAGCATGCATTACTTTATTACAATCCCCAGAAAAAGCAGCAAACGTTGTCACTCGCAGTGCGGTGCTGAGGGTCTGGAACGTCCCTACGGTGTCAAACGGCGTGCCCCGGAGGGGCAAGAAAGCACACAAAACGGGACGGGGTACAACGGGTCCTAGGGCACTTAGTTCGGGTTGCGCCCTCCTGGCGGGCGTAGGTCCTAGGCGTTGCGTCACTGCTCTCACTCGCCTTAGCTGGTGACACTGAAAGTGAGACGGGGTGAAAATCCGGCCCAGCCGGTAAGGTAAGTNCTGCTCTCACTCGCCTTAGCTGGTGACACTGAAAGTGAGACGGGGTGAAAATCCGGCCCAGCCGGTAAGGTAAGTGTTGCATAATGTAAGTGTGGCCAGTGGCCATGGAGAAAACCCGCGGGTCACTATTTCTCGGAGCGATTCGCATTTGCAAATGGAGGGGCTCTGCAGAGGCCCTGTCATAATGTAAGTGTTTCATAAGGTAAGTGTCCCAGCTCTGTGGGCCGTGGGAAAAAGCGCTCAGAAGAAAGCACCTGGGCAGTCAGGGTTGGAGATACTTGGCTTTCCAAGGGTACGCTGAATCCTTAAATTGGAGTTGAAGTACGATCCATGCAATTAACAATACCACATCATGGTAATCATCGTACATAGTTTTATCAATGACTTGCGTTGAGTTTTCTGAGACCAGACGGTAAGTACCATCTTGCAAGCTCTGTAGGCTCAAGTTAGGTCCTATAGGAGTGCTTTGGGTAATTGNATCATCGTACATAGTTTTATCAATGACTTGCGTTGAGTTTTCTGAGACCAGACGGTAAGTACCATCTTGCAAGCTCTGTAGGCTCAAGTTAGGTCCTATAGGAGTGCTTTGGGTAATTGCAGGGTCCACTACAGGAGTTATTCCTGCCGGAGGTTGCGTCGCGGCTTCGCCGGCTCCTTCAGTGGGCGCAGCTGGAGCGGGCGTGGGAAGAGCTGCTTCCATGGCTGGCGCGGGCGTCTCCATGGTAAGTGTTACTTACTGTAAGTTAGGTGAAACCAAAATACCAAGTGGAAACTGTGAAAACTCAAAACGACGATCTGTCCTAGATCTAGTAACCTAGTGGCGCAATCTGCGAAAGTGGTGCAATTGCTGTGGTAATGCGCGTTGCTAGCGCACTGACTGCGGCCCCTGTTGGGCCCTACGGGCCTCCCTGGGGCGAGGGATCGCTTCGGCTGCTCGAGCCTAGCAATAAAATATAAAGCAATAAAATATAAATACTGAATAAGTGTCATTAACACGAACCCATTGCTTAAACTTATTGGAAGTTTGAAAAAAACAACATCATTTCCAAAAGCGGCCTAGGGACAGAGCCAGGGAAGTCTTGCCGCTCTGAGTGGCACCTATGACCTCGCCCGGCATGGAGGGTCTCTTAGATGCTTAAGGCCTTGGGGTTAAGAGTTTGGGGTTTGATTTTTGGGTTTCTTGGGCATTCGGAAAGAGGCTTTCCCAAGCTCGCCAAGCCGTGAAGAAACGCAACATTGCCACAGGATGCCCCGCGTCTGCCAAAGCTTCTCCACTGCGGCGAAGGCTCCGCGAAAAACACAGAGTGTATATGGACGAAGAAAACGGCAGCATCGGGAACGAATAATGACGTCACGCCCCTATACACCGAGTTCGGCATGATGGTTGACCAGCAACCTTCTGCTTCACATGGGTTATGCAACTCCTCATGTCGATTGATGCTGAAACAACGATGCGCATCGAAAATACGGTACACACTGCACATGTCGAGGGCGCAACACTTCGCCGGAGTGAGCCCGCAGCGGGCTTAGGTTTTGTTTTTGCTTTGATTTAGGCTCTCACGCTTACACAAGGCAGGCAAGGCTTCACGACGACTGGTACATAAGCAAATTAGGCTTCAGGATGTAGCACTTGCTTTCGTAGTGGTAGCGTACTCCTAACTAAACCCTAAACTCTAAGCTGTTCAGGAGTTAAGCAATGCAGCTGCAGGTGTGGGCTCGAGGAGTTGAGATTTCGACCTCTTACGCCTTCGTTCTTGAGTTTTCAATTAAAGCTGAACACTTTGATGTCAAAGTTCCGGGTTTAAGGCGTCTCGGGGTGCGAAGTCCTTTTCAGGATCCCCCGGCACCTGTTTTCGAGGTGCTTCACTATGTCTAAATTATCTTTGAGGATCCTTCCACTGTAAATCCCAGGCGAAGGCATCTTGAGCCCTTTAATTTCCTGTACAATCCCAAGAGCTCGTCCTGAACTCTGCAGAAAGAACCACACAAGGTTAGGAACGGATGTGCGAGTACTGTAGCGGGGTTCCTTATTATAAGTGTAGTATAATGGGCACCAAAACCCTATTTTAATTATCAAGGCCCCTATACTAAATCCTTATTATAGCCCTTATAGTAGCCCTTATAGTAGCCCTTATAGACCACTTAAAAGGGATCATTCTAATTATGAAGGCCTGCCCCTATATTAGCAGAAGATGAAATCACTGAGGGGCCTCGATGATCTGCCCGCAGGGCAGGCCGCCGCCCAAGGCCTCGTCCAAAGGAGCCGCGCCGGTGGAGAGCGGCTGGATCTCCTCCTAGGGCTGCTGTGGCTCTAACTGTGAGCTGTGCTTTTGGTTGCTTTACGTTGAAGAGCTTATAGGGCCTAAAGCCTAAGGCACAGACATATCTGCAAGAGCTCTCCCAAGCGCGACCGAGGCTCAGCGACTGCGATCCTCCGACAGGTCCGCTTGGTGCATCGTTTTCTCCATCGAGCACCCAGAGCCAAAGGAAATCCAAAGCCAGCTGCGAAACTCGAAGACTTGGGACAAATGGGAAAATAGTGACACCTGGATCGCAGAGGCCTCCGGCCTTCAGGCCCATGTACAGGCATAGACGGCATAGGCAAGGTCGCCAGCATGTCTCCAGTTGTCGGCAGGGACGGCGCCAGCATGGCGTGGTGCATGGAATCTACGAAGCTCTTGGCACCCCTCCGCCTTGCCCCATGACCATAGCACGCAGCTAAAACAAGAAGCATGTTTCCATAGCTGCCATGCATTTAACGAAATCCTTCTGGGCCAGAAAACTGCAGTCAACAGTCCCGACTGTCGGAGTATAGAAGCCCTTGGTCCTTGAGATCAACGCGCCCGAAGCCTCAAGCCAAACCGCCAAACTCCACGCAGCCAGCCGGGCCTCAGCGGGTTCCTGCTCTACTTCCTCCTTGGCCGGGCTCTTGCTCTGGGTCGGGGGCGAGAAGTGGAATTCTTGCTCGAAGCGCTTGGGCTACAGCAGCTTCTTTGGGTTCGAGGTTGGAGGCTTCAGCGTTCACCAGGTGAGGTACTCTGGCAGGTAGAAAATCAACTGCAAGCGAAAGAAAAACCGACTAGCACAAAGACAAGAAAATTCAACGGCTGGTGTAACACATTACGTCTCGACCTTGTCGTAGTTTTGGTGGCAGGGAAGAGGGCCCCTGAATACTAGTACTGAATCGACCGAAGCTGCAGGGAAATTGCATAAGGCTTCAAGGGTTTGTTATAGCACAAACGTACTGAGGCTATAAAGCAAGGTTTCGTAGTACTACTTATCCGGATCTCTGTTTTATGTAGCGTTGCAGGCCCAGGCCTCCAGCGCACCCACTGTCCTCATCTGTCGGTGCCACCTTCCGAAGCCCTGGAGCATTCCTAGCAAGCCGTCTGAACCCGCTTGCAGATAAGCAACACTAGACAGAGTATATAAGCTGTGTTGTTGAGCAGGAGCGTGTCCTCGAACTACGTAAACCTAAAACCTAATGCCTCGAAGACTTGAGAACCCTAAACCCTCCAAGCCACAGGCAAAGAATACTCAAAAGCCCTACGGTTGTCAAACCTACACCCCGTAAGCCTCAGCCTTGGGCGCTGTAAACCCCTGAAACCCCTGAACCCCAAGAAACACTAAACGGGAACTCCAGACAATTTAAGAAACCAACCATGATCTGCAATCATAGGATGGTACAGCGCGGAGGACACCTAAATAAGGCAACCCAAAAACTTAGGAACTACGAAACCTTGCAGAGCCTATAAACTGTGAATTTTGGGACAGCTCTGAAAAACGAAACCTCGACCTGCGAGCCGAAACTACCGGGTCTGCGGCCGCTGACTCGGGATCCGGAGCCAGGCTCGTTGCCCCTGAACCCACTTCAAGGGTTTAGGACTTGAGGGGTTTGGGTTTCGGCGCTCACACTCGGGCAATTTTGGGTTTAGGGCTTGAGGGTGTGAGGGTTGAGGGCTCCAAAAGAGAATACCAGACTTCCAGATCTCTTCATTGAGGGCTGCAGGGCTTCGATGCTCACTCGTCTCCGCACAGTCCACGTTCCAGACCGAGCAGTGGAGAGCAAGCGAGATTAATCAAGCGTCAGGACACAGCAAAACTACAGCCTCAAAGTGGACGAGGATAATGCCACCAACTAAAAAGCCCAGATCTCCCTCCCAGACTCTCAACTACCAGCATCACCACTACTGACAACAGGGACCGCGCTCCGAGCTGTTGCAAAATCCGACAACAGGCCCAACCAACCTTAGGGCTTTGGGCCTGGATCTCGACACAGTCTGCTATCACTGAGCTCTCGTCACTCCAAACTCACCCTCAAGGCTACATTCCCCCAATTCTCCCACAATATCGAGGCCTTCATGATTTTAGCAGACACCGGGTCCCTACTGCACTAGGGTCATAATAGAACCCCCTCGACAGTAACATTAGTATATTGGAGCTTCCGAACAGAATCAACTTGCAGCTGAAGACTAGCCAGGTCGCCCAAGTGCTGCTGTGCCAGGCCACCTAGGCTGCAAGATCATGATGCACTTTATTATGGTACAATATTACGGCAAAGTGAAAACAGTACAGAACCAGAACTCTCGCGTCAGAGCAACTCCTAAGGGAAGATGCAGGCTGAAGGAAGCTGCGTGTCTACCCCAACGAGGCGGCTCAGGGCTCGTCCAAGTGTATGGTTGTCAATTTGGGGTCCCTTTTTGGGTCCTTAATATTATACGGTACCCAAAAAGGGACCATAATTTTGACAACCAGCCAAGTGCATGGTCCGGATACGCCACGTTAACATCACCCCGTACATGGATAGGGAATACTTGCAGCCCTGAAACCCAAGCCATTACACCAACAACACTGATTCATGTTTTCGAGAATCCCAAGCCGAGAAAGCCAAGCAGCAGATGTGCTGCAAGTCACTGTCGCTAAATCGGCGGTCGCTGTCTTCGCAAATGCCGAAGATATACAGTGGATCAATCGGGCCCATGTTCACAAGCCTCGGCGGTAGTGCTCAACTTGTCGGACAGATTCTGAAGCAATCGAGTGGGGAATTTGAAAAAAAAACTACCAACCACGAAAACCCGAAGTTTGACCCATGTCGTCCCCTTCACAGAGCATAATGCTACATCCCGAGGCCCCTAAGAAAAGCAGCAGCAACCTCCTATGATCCCAAAATTAATGATGAGCATCCAAAACCCTGAAGTCCTAGGTCAAAGACCTACAAGTATAAAATCCTGTAGATGTCGACCCCTCAACCCCCAGAGTTCCAAAAATTTGATTCCAACTCCCCAAATAGGAACTTTAGAGTAGAGTTTCACAATCCAGGCGAGGCATGCTAAAAACGGGCCGACTTGGTGAAAGCCAAATGAGGGAGACCTAACCACATCATCCAAAGGACCATACAGCAACTCTTCAACCTAAAGCAGAAGTCCTTCACACGACACTGCTGAGTTAAAGACTAGGGATTAGAGCCTCGGCTTTATGATGGGTTAAAAGCATTGGATGTGAAGGGGCTGTTGGCGTTAAGGATCGAAGTTCGAAGGGGTTTAGGCGCTTTCTCGTGCTAGCGACTGGAGCACTTCATCGTCCGTGAAATCCTTCTTCCCCAACTCCTTGCGCTTTAGGAGCTTTTGTCGGTGTTAGCCCCGTTTTTGTTCCCTCCTTAGACCCCGGTTTGGGGCATAGGGTTTGGAGCTAGACGGTCCAGCAGTGCAAAGTTCGATCTTACATAGTAAGTTGAAAGGTTTCTCAACCTCTTTGTCTGCAAGCTTTCAAGCAACTACGCCTAGAAAGGTCTAACCTCCTCGGTGAAGAAAGCCAAAGCGAACCCCAACCCTAAGCACCGAAGGACCCAGAGCCCCAACCCTGAAACCATACAGGCTCTTGCCCACAGCCGGCCTCTTGTCTGCCCATGACACTTCCAGCCTACATGTCCGATACCCAAACCTGAACCTGAAACCTTTCGCTGCGACACATCCCAATAAGACCCAACACTCACAGATATTCACGGCCAGGCATCTGCCAGCCCTTCCAGAAATCGACCGACTGCCGCATTGTCGTGCTTCGACACCAGCGGGCTGCAGCGCTCCAAGTAGCTGGCCATCCGCTCGTTCTCAGCTGACTTTTGCTCGTAGAGTCGGGGAAGTGATTTAGGCAGCTTATGGGGAGGGACACTCCATCAACAACAACCTGCCCCTGCAGGACAGACCCTATGCCTTTGCCTCGCACCACCTCGCAACAAGAGTGCAGCCCAAAGAAAGCCAAGAAACACGGCGGCGCGAGGGCAAAAGTAAACGTAACTCCGAGGCCCCAAGATCAACCCTTCTGAAACTTGACGCCTCAAGAGCCCAAACCAATTCACATGGCACTTCTTCACTTCTTGGTGGATCACCTGGGCAACTCAGGCCCCTGCCGCCTCCAGATGACGCCGCAGACCCTCACGGTCGTCCCGCGCCTGCATTGGCTTACGATGTTCAGGGTTTGGGGCCTAGGGCAAATTTGAGGCTGCCTTTATGCCTCCAGGCATGTCGGTCGGGCATCTGCCACTTCAGTCTTGTATGTCTCCTGATGTGGCCGCAAAGCCATGCCTACCGGAAGCATCTGCCCAAAAGTGGAGCATCATCTGACCGAGATTGTTCCTTGGCTCGAAGTCGAGCTCTCACATCGTGAGCATAAGTTTGAATAGAACTTACCCGAAAAAACCTGGTCTGCGTCGGATGCACCGATGCACCAACATGCTGGCTTTTTCCAGGCTGGAAAGAACAAGGAAAACCCCCTAAACCGAAACACCTTAAACCCTGCAACCCCTAGGCCCTAAGGCTAAGATTCTCACAGAGAGGGTAAGACTGTGCGGCCTTGCCCTCCTCCTTGTCTAGGAACCTTGTCCTGGCTGGTGTTGGGCGAGAACCGGGCGTCTATGTAAAACAGGGCACGTTTCTGAAGCGAGGCCTGCAGCCCTACGTGCTGCGCCTCAGACGCAGTGAAACTCCATAGTCATCAGCGAAATGACAGACGTAATGATAACAATTCTTGTGGAACAGTCATAACAAAAGCAACAGCATGCCTGGCACAGAGAGCCAAGAGCTGTCGAAGGCTCTCGAATTGACTGTGCCCGGGCCTTCTAGTGGGTCCATGGTTGAAGGTCCTTGTTATGAGAGTGGCGAAACTCGTTGGGAGCTTAATTTAGAGAAATCCGTCGCGAAGGCCTTTGTTTAACCGTCCGGCTCTGCATGTTGGTGGAGGTCCGTCTTGGGGTTAAACTCTCGTTGAAGAGGCACCTTGAAAGGAATCCTACACCGGGACAGCCCCATGTCGTGCTTCCGGTGTCTTTTTTCTGATTTTGTCTTGGGTCGACAACTGAAAATTACCGAGAGAAGCACGGACATGCCGCAAGCTCTGAAATACAAAGCCTTCTTCCGTGCCTACGTATGACTCCTATGACTATTACTATGACTATGACGACTGCTATTACCGTTACTAGTACTATGACTACTAGTGTTATGATTGCTGCGACGAATACTATTACTGTTACGATTTTTTGTCGCAGGGTTACAATTACTACTACGACGATTACGATTACGCTGGTGAATACGATTACGACTACTACTACTATTGCTTATCTTCTTCGTATTATGGTTCCTACTGACATTACTGCCATTACGTTTTACTATATGAGTCAAGTCCTGTCACGCAGGTGGGGAAGCTCCTCCGTCACGATGCTATACACCTGGCCAGGTCTGCTTCGGTTCTGTGCACCCAAATGCCGGTTCGGGCTTGGGGTTCAGGGCGCTGTGTTTTGGATTGCTTTTGCGGTTTCGGCACTCACACTCGGACAATTGCAGTTTAGGGTTTAAGGTTGCGCACCCAAAACCCTTCAACTTTGGAACCTACCTTACGCATATCGTGAGTTGGAAACATATCTGTACCTGTCTCTACACCTTTTATGTATATCCGTATCTGCTTCTGCATATATATATATATATGCGTACGTACATGCATGTGCCTGTATATGAGATATGTGTGTATGTGTGTGTGTGTGTCTATGTGTATCAAAACGTGTATGTATATATATATATACAGTCATGGGAAACTCACTGACTAAGGATTAAGAGGCTGGCGTCTTCAGCCCTTAGACTCAGACCCTCAGGGCGATAAGATTTCTGATCATCCCAAGATCCTGTATTATAACTAAGCTTAAACAACAAGTCTCCACTTAACGTAGTGTTCTATCACCCTGCTTTGCACGGGAGTACCGGCTGCTCTCACGTGCACTTGCCTGACCTAAGCCTTTGGGGTTGTCGACTCTTGTGGTCATCATCTCGCAACGTGGACACAGCCGAGAGCACCTGAAACGGTGTTAGCTTATGGTGCTCATTGAGACACGAAGGCGACAGAATCCTTCTTTGTCCAGTGAAGTGCCCAGAAGATGAAAACAGGAATGGGCATAGCTAAAAAACCGTACATCTTGCCACCAGCAGGCACGACAGCCTTTTTGCTGCTGAACGCGGAGCAAGTCTGATGTTGCAGTCTCGAAGACAGGAGCAACAGAAAAGGCGTATGGTTGGCAGTTAAGGCATGGCACTGGCAAAACCCTTTGTTGAACCCTTACTCGACCTGAAAACAGAGCTGGCTTAACCAGCGAAGTGCCCAGAAGAGGAAAACGGGGATGAGCCTAGCTGGCTTAGCTCTTAGGAGCCGCTGCATCACTTATTCCGGCAAGGCCCTTCAACTCAAGCTGGTAGTCTCCGGATTGCTCCTGGAAGTTGCTAGCAATCTGCAGCGCGATCGTTCCCACATCAGCTGTATGCAGAGGCGGCGCAGTCGGATCCGGCCGCCCGCGACGGAAGCCGACGAAACGGCTAAACGGCGCCTCGAGGCTCTGGTCTGGCTCCGGAGTGAAGCGGACTTGGTAAGAGCTCCCTGCCTCCGCTCCCCGGATCTTCAAGAGCAGCGTGTACTCTCGCCCATCGGAGCCGGCGATATCGAGCCTGAGGCCTGTGAAATCTGCCAGCGACTTTGGCAGCTCCGAGACATCGAGGTTAACACCAGCAAATCCTGCTTTCAGCTTGCTAGGGTCCAGAGTTCCTTCGAACTTCGCGCCGGCCTTGCTCGGTATCAGCCTCGCTGTAGAAACCCCACCGCGGACGGCATCAGTTATCGGCTTCCATTGGCCGATGTGCCACGACACGGGCCCTCCCAGCAGCGGAACTGGCGCAGCTGCAGCAGATCTGGATTCCGCCAGGGCTGTCGTGCAACTCGTCGCTACGGCGGTGGCTGCCGCAACAGCAACAGCTCGGCGAAAGTTTCCCGACGACCGCATGGCACCCACGGCTTGTGGCATAGAAAGAATTGACTCGAAAGCTTGAGCCGTAGCCATTTAATGTTGCTTTTTTAGGGCATGTGTTGCTCAGGATTGCAAGGATCTCACCCCCAAACACCAAGCGCCGAAGCCCAAACCTGGACCAGGGCTGGAGCGTGGATAGTGAGTACGGCTTTTTGTTCACTCGAACTCCCAATAAGAAACCCAAATATGCACACACTCTAACACTCCTAAGGGGCCCTATGTACACTTACGAAGATGCAAGTAGACCTCATATGTGTCGAACTCAACATGGGCGAGGCCTCCCGATTGGTCAGAAGCTGCGGCCCGACTTGCAAGATCTTCATGGCGGGAACCGGACCAAAGTGTCAGCTTGAAGGTTTAGGCCTAAACTCCAAACGTGGGCTCCAAACCCCCAAGACAACCTCCAGATGGGATGCTCTAGTTTTGGCAGCCATGGAAAAAATTTATTAATCTCAATGAGCTTGGGCAAAACTCCCAAATGAGCTGCTCGGCTAACTGGACAGACGCTTGAATCACGAAAGCTTCTGCGGCGTTGTCTCCCGAATTTTTGTCATGTTTGATCCCGAAACTCAAAGTAAAACTCAACTGCGGGCGGATTTTACGATTGGGGCTCGGGCTGGGCGTTCGTAAGGCCCGGAGCTTCGGAGGAGCTTCTAAACCCAGGGTTCCCAAATCTCCATAGGACCTGAAGTTCCATAACTCCTTCGCCACAAGAAGAAGACCTCAATGTCGAGAGGGAGGAGAGTGGCCAAGCTGGTGGATGGTGGTGCCGACACCGACAGTGGATGTGATGGCTCTGGTGGCGACAGTGAGGATGAGATTCTGAGATGGTGCTGCTGCTGCTGCTGCTGGCTGCCACAAGAGCCCAAAACCGGAACGTAGGCGTCCGGCATGTGCAGAGGGCACTCCTGCGGACACAAACTTAGGCTACACCCGACGAGGCTTGAGGGGCCTACTGCCCGAACTGCAATCCCACACCACCGAACATTGAAGGCCTGCGAGTCATGATCCGTGAGATCCTCCAGCCTTGATAACCCCCAACTTTACAACCCTGCCAACTCGAAACAACGATCTGATGCCTTATGGCGTCAAACACTCAAGAAGCTCAAGCTTTCCTCTCACAACCGCATATCCTACAGTCTGGTATTTGGGGTGTGCATGCGGTCACCCAGAGATACCAAGAGCCATAGGCCCCATGTAGCCCTTACTTGAGGGGATCAGTGACTTAGCAACTAAGTGAGGATATAGGCGTCATACGTAACGATAACTATAACTATAGCTAGCTCGCCCATTTATAGTTACACAAAATCTCTGAAGTCTCCAAGCAGGCAGCCACGTCAAAGGAGACGTCCTCCGCTGGAATCGCTCCAATCCATGGCAGTTGCAATGGCCTGCGTCAGGACGCTCAAAGCCCTAAACCCGAAAGCCCTAACCACACCAAACACGCCAAACCCATGACCCTAACTTTAGGTGGAGACAGGCAAGATGTGGAGATGGAATAGGCATAACCTGAAGTCGTTAGGAACGTCCGCATCAAAACATGGCCCACGATAGGGCTTGCGGCTTCTAGCACCTCGCCTCACACAACGGCACGTCTACCAAAACATAACAACACCATCTTCTTCGTCGCCATCATCCCCAGCATTCCCACCGAGTTTCAGTGATCTTCATGAGGAAGACGACCAGAACCGTACAAACGAAGACTATAGATCCATAGTCGCAAAATCGCAACAGTCCTCATAAGCCACAGCCAAAAAAAATGTTGTCCTGGCACCTGTGCCGAACAGCCCTGATGTGCCAGGACCCGCACCGTGTGCAGACCTCGCGCAGGGTCGCCAGAAGGCGCCTGGACAGAAGCTGCCCAATCCACAGCAACCGCGAAACACTAAACCCTAAGCCCCAAAAACCTGAAAACCTGATACCCTAACGCTACAAGCCACAAAATTCTGAAGTCCTGCGATCACCCAATAGGATAAGCCAGCAGTATCTATGCACAATAGCTGTTTAGCCCAACTGGCTGCAGATCACTCTGCCTGTGGCGGGTGCGTCAGAGCTCGGAATAAGGACCTGAGACAAGCTTCAATATTATATGTATAAACACACACATACAGACATATATACATGCATGCACATGCATGAACTTTTTGTGTCTGTTGATGTTCTGATACACACACACACGTGCAAGTGCATGTGTATGCATGCATATACGTGAATGGGTCTTTCTGAGTGTGCGGAGCTATGTATCCATCTACCACTGAGCCACATACTCTGTCTCCCTACCTGCCTACCTGTCTATCTACCTATCTACCTTCCATCTGTCTGTTTGCCGATCTATCTAGACGTGCCTATTGCATGTATGCGCATGCATCCATGCAAGTATGTGTGTATGTGTGCGTGTACGTGTGCATGCCCTAAGCTGTGCAATCTCCACACCGCCTTTCTGATGGGGCAGCAGAACGTCGACCCTCGAAGTCGGCGCAACACCCTGTTGGTATCGTGCCACTTAGGGAAGCAGGGACAGCAAAGTATGCCTTCGCGCATGGCCGGAAAGTGAAACATCTGGAGTCTGGAGGTGGTGGAGCTGCGGGCATCTGCAAGCCAAGCCTTCTGAAGCACAACGGGAACCCTTTTGCGCTAAACTCAAATGCAGTCAAAAGTGTCAGCTTATTGTTGGCTTTGGCTCTCCCACAAGCTCCATTCCGACCATAGAGGCCACAGCAAGAGCACACCGAATTCTGTGCAAACACGTCTCACCGCTCGGCTCTGCAAAGTCTTGCTGACCATGGGCCGTGATGTCCTGTGTGATGTGTGATGCTTGGGAAAGGGTTTGGGGTTTGGGGTTTGGGGTTTTGGCGAGCCTTGAGGCAAGAGACCCATTGCAAGCAGGCAGGCTCGTAGCCGCAAGCCGCAACTAGCCCTGTTCGCAGCAGATTCTCGTGGCTGGTTTCAGCATCTGAGCCCTCAACCTGAATACATGTTATGCTTCCCCCATAACGATGATTGTGAGGTCCAAAAAATCCGACAGATTGAAAAAAGTAGCTATTATCAACTGCGACAAAATGCAAGGTAATGTGCTGTGCATGGACATAACATTCCCGCAAAGTTGTGATTCGTCTACGCTGCATCAGCTGAACGATAAGAAAAATCTGACAAAATCCTGCATCCTACTGCGCATGCAAACATAACCCGAGACTTTTACTGGGCCTGAGCCTAGCCGGACTTGAACACCAGGATCGCCACTTGCCCAAGGTAGAAGTAGATGAAGTGCCTCGGTGTTCTGGGTTCCTACATCCTGCACCCTGGACCCTCAACCTTTGGTGGGCTTTTTTGCATGCGGGCTATGAGTTCTACCGTAGCCACTTGTAAGCGCCTTGAATCCCCAAATCCACTGCGAACCCTGCTTTTTTGATGGATCTGGGACTCTCCTCTGGGCCCCATATGGGAGTTTCCGAAAATTAGGGGTACCTTATTTTGGGGTCCTTATAATAAGGATCCTACTATTTAGGGTACCATATTCGGGTCGGGTCCCCTATTTAAGCCCTACTTTCGGAAACTCCCTTATACGCCAAAACCTCATCCCTTCTGGCCCTAACAGACCCCAAACCCCTCTCGAACAGAAGCCAGGCTAAGCTCCTCGCTTCGTCTCGTGGGTCACATAAGAACCTTGGCAGCTTACTTAGCTTGGGTCAGGTCAAGGAACTTGCCTCAAGATACCACAAGGAGCAAACTAATTAGCGCATATCCCGAATATGCTGGCTCCAGGGTTGAGACAAGTTCTTCAGCAAGAACTCGGTACTGATTCAGAGCCCGGACGAATATCACTGAAACCGTCTAAGTCCCCAAGGCCTTCAACTAAGCCTTTTTTAGCATGGGCTTGGATTATGTGCCAGCAAACTCTCCTCAACAACACCGTATACCGCTCAAAACATGCACACGATAGATCCTAAATCCAGACGCACCGAAAGCGACGGAGACTGCGGCCCAAGGCGCCAAAATTGCGACCAACAACGCAATGCCACGTTGGGTTGTACTTCTTGTCGAACCTTTGATAAGGCTCAAAAGCGTGTTCTGGGCTCGGACACCAAGACTTCACACGATTACGGGCTCACGGTGTGGATTTTCTGAGCGTTTAGGGCTTCAGGAGGGTTCGGCCATTCAACCCGATTTAACGAAACGCATCGAAGCCCGAAGCTTTAGCCTCAGAGGTTCCTTCTCTCTGATGTCTCTGGGTGCAGAAACCCCTAAGCCGTAAAGGCTCGGGCCTCAAGACTCAGGGATGAGCCCTTCGGGCGACTTTGCTGCAAGGATCGGTGAGATCCCGTTCGCAGGAGCCGTCAATTAAAGTTCAGCCAAGCGGAGGGGCGGGAAGCGGAGGAGAGGACCCGGCTGGTCAACATGAACTATCCGAAAGCGCTGCACCCTGTTTTGTGGGCTGATGCCTCTCATGGCGCTGTGGGAAGCTTCAGCTGAACGGTCTAAGCTTGGCCACTCTTTCTTGATGAATGCCGCAATGTCCTGCATGTGGACACAGCTGGCACGAACACGGACGCTGCCTTCTTCGTGGAGCACATCTTCAACATGGACAGTTGAAATAATTGACAATTGAAAGCCAAACACAGATCACTCCTAGAATCAAACATAATCAACATACCGGGAATACGTCTTTGCCTCCAAGGATGGGTCTACCTGCCCGGTCCTTCTCAATGTTGTACTTTTCCAGGGCCTGCGTTGCGCAGTCGATGGCGTCCTTCGACAATTTTGCGAGTACGTACACAAGGTTTGCGCCCTCGCACCTTGCCTGGCTTGTCCGAGTTGTGAGGATTTCGCGTTTCCGCACTCACAATCAGATCTGGGCACGTGGAGGCCTGCATGCGTGAGTTTGAATTTGGAAATGGTAAGCTTACCACGACTGATGACGATTTGCTTGCAATTGCCTGGAATCCCCCAAAACCGCGGATGACTGCATGCGAACAAGCTCGACGTCCATGAGGGCTGTGGGGAAGTTTCACGACTCTGGCGTCCGAGCATGTGGGTTTGTGTGTGCGAATTCATGACTTCAGATCTCTGCGTATGAGGGCCCGCATATGAGCTTGTATTCGGAGAAGTGAGGCTCGTCACGAGTGATGCAATTTGCTGCAAATTCCTTGGAATTGAGTCTTCTTGCGGTGAATTCCTCAGACGTACCGTGGATTCATGCTTGCGAAGAAGTTAGGTCGTGTGCTTTGCGCGCCACAAAAAAGACCAAAAGGCTTTGTTTGACGCACGAAGCACGTTACGATTTTGACGTTTCCCTTGATGCTTGAGGGCGGTTTCACATTTCCAGGGTCAAGCTACTTTGGAAGGTCTGCGGCTGACATGCTGTGAGAGAGCTGTGGTCGTCCCACCTGGATCCCCGCTGGTCAGCATTCCAAGGTTTATGGCTGCTTAAAATTAAGGAGCATCTCATCATACTCAAGCATAGTGCGCCAGTGCTCGTGGATTGGCGATGGACAAAATAGGTCTCTGTCAAGCTGAATGCCAAAAACCACACGTGCTTAAGATGACAGCAATACAAACCGACCAGAACGTAAAATCAAGACCGGAGGGGTGCTCCTGTTGCATGTCCTCCGCCATGTCTGCATTCTTGATGACCTGGGCTTCCGACGAAACCTTCAACCCTCATCGCCCTTAACCCGTAAACATCCGTAAACCCCATGCGGGCCCGGTCCCAAAGCTGAATCTTCAAGATGACCAGGATTCGGGATCCTGCCTTGCGCAACTTTCACGAGGCTCCTTCATGAAGCCTTATACCCAGAGACTCCAAAATCCTTTAATTAAGGAATATGGCCTAAGTTATAGTAGGATCCCTAATATGATTTAAGGTATATTCCTTCATTAAGGGATTTTGGAAGGTCTGGGTAACGGCCATTGCTTCAAGCATCCCGAAGCTCGGATCCACCCCCAGATCTCCGGCTCTAAGCCCAGCCCGAAAAGGGAAGGCCGAGGTGTGGGCGTGACTTGACAGATCCAGGCACTTAGTAACAATAGTAGAAGCCCGAAGTACTTATGAGTATAGAATGAATAATAAAGGCTCTAATAGTTGTCTTGCTGACAAACCTGCTCACTGAGTACCCGTAGGTTTTCAAGTCTCACTGCTTGGCGAGTCGATCGAGCCGTCCGTGCAGAAGGCACAGGGCACAGAGTGAAACAGGGTTCAGCGCTTAGGCTTGGACCATCATCGTTGACGTAATGTCGGGGTGTGAATAATGAGTTGGAACAAAGTCTTTTGGGAGTAGTATTCTCCTAATTCCGAAACCGCAGAACTCCTACGTAAACCCTAAACCCGATAACGATAATCCCTTTTCCTAACATTAAACCGGGAAAACGCCAAAAAAAGCTCGAAAAGCGTTCTTATCATTAAGGTGGGTTTCTAGCTCTACTGTTACTGTTGGGGGATCTGGATCTTATGCCAACATTTGCTCACGTCTTGCTCTTGCTCCTGCCCTTGCTCCTGCTCTTGCTCTTCCTGCTGCATTTGCTGTTGCTCCTGCTCTTGCCCTTGCTCCTGCTCTTGCTGTGACTCACGCTCTTGCTCTTACTCCTGCTCTTGCTCCTGCTACTGCGCTTGCTCCTGCTCTCGCTCCCCTGAACCCTTAACCAAACAACCTCCTTCACCCGAGGCACGGCTTTTCGGTCGGCCATGGTGCCCGAGACGAAGTTGGGCGAAGAAGCGGGGTTGGTTTGCACACTCGTTCTCTGAGCCCAGAGAGCAACAGGACTGACGAAAGCCACAGCAATAGCAAGACCAGCAGTAATAGTAAGAGTAATGATAGCGCAATGGCAACCAATTTCATAACAGCAGGTAATAAGACAAATACCGATAGTAGTAAAACATATATTAAAACTTAATTAGTATAGCAAGGAATCGTAGTACCGGTCGTACTAGCAATATTGATTGATTGAATGCCTGTGGGTGCGAAGACCGTATTAGCAATAACTGGCAATAACAATAAGAATTACAATAATAGCAATACTGGTAATAGTAGTACCAATGGCAAATACTAGTGCGCATAGGAAAAGCAACATTACAACCGCAACACTAATCATGATACTGGTAATTATGATCACGAAAAATACTAGCATGGTGCTGTCGTGAACCCTCAACCTTCAACCCCAAATCCCAAACTCTGCACAACAACAACTTGGCTAGAGTTTTTTGTTGATTGCTTTGGCCATCTTTCACAGCAACCAGCAACCAGATCCTAGACATGCCACCGGTTCTTGCTACTGCTCTTACAGGGGCTTACATTTTGGTTTTGCTGTTGCCCAGGCCCTAGCCTTTTCACATTGACACACACATGAGACCCAAACCGAAAACAGGCGAGATACGACTTGCTCGAAACACCAGCACCCCTCCATCCTCTCTCCTGCTTTCTTTCTCGCTCTCCTCAAGAGTCCCTACACGGACTCCCTGAACCTCAACCCCTAAACCTGGAACCCCAAACCTCCACCAATCAGGAGAACCAGCGCTTCCTGGTCCTTGAGGTTTACCGCTCTCCGGTTCCAACTCGCACAGCTGGGATGCTGCAGGTGAAGTTGCATATGTCTTGGTTTGGGGTGCTGCAACAAGGGCCTTGGTTCGACCAAGGTTTTTACCACGTCGTTTTCCTCAGAATCCTAAGGATTTATATCACCAACAGTCAGGACACCACATTTGGGTGTGAGTTTGATGCAAAGTCCGTGATGAAGGAATATACTATACTCTGAACCAAGTTAAACTGACAAGAAACTGAACTGGCCCTTAATCAACGTGCAATAGAAGCTCTGGGCCCCCTCCGCTGACTTTCCTGCGCTCAGGACGCAACGAAAGGACCTCTCCTGGCGCCCTCGTGACCTGGAAGCAAGGATTAGACACGGTTAATGCTTAGGGTTTAGGGAGAAGCCCCTCAATTGAATCATCATGGGGAGCACCGTGATAGCGGTGCTTCCTCTACTCTTGAGAAGCTGGAGAATGGGAGGGTTAGGCGTCAGGGATGTGGGGGTTTGGCATTATAGGGGTGGGGCAACTTGGGGCTAGCAGTTCAGACACGCGGCGCAGGACTCTCACAAAGCTACGAGCAATTCTGCCGGCAGGTTTTCCAGGGTCTGGTGCTGCACTCAACGAAAACAGAAAAACAAAAAAGCAGGCAGCTCCCCTTGCATGCACAACTTTTTGAAAACCCCCAGGCAGGTGTCGCTGGATGTCTCTCTTCCAGATCCAGACGGAGGCAACCTCCGGGTGAGAAGGTCCTCCGGACAAGATCTAGGAATCTCGGCAATCACAGAAGATACAACATCTCGGGAAACAGTGTTCCATGTGCCTTGAAATGAGGGCTCGGAGTTTGTTGTGCGTGTTTTTTGTTGAGGTACTCGGGCCATCAACGTGAGCGCGTGCTTCCTCGTAGCTTCAAACCGCTGAAGAGCGCAAACGTCTCGGGCAGCCTTTGGCTAAGAATCTTCGCCAGTGAAATCTCAGGTCATTTTAAAGGACATCGCACTGGGAGAATCGATGGCTTCGTTACGCCGGCTGTGCTTCCACAGCTTTATGAAAAAGGCCTGGCGTTTGCCAGGCCGAAAATCGCGCTAAGAAAAAGCAAGCTGTCATGCAGACCGGAAAACGCCACACACTCACACCTCAGTTGAGATTCGTCTATAGGCTACGAAACTCTACGGAAGCAAGGCCCTAAGGAGATCGGACGGATTTGGAACATCGGGATTCAGCGGTTGAGGGATTCGATGAGCTTGTGAAGATATGTTTATCCGTCCAAGCCACGTTTCACGACTCCTGCTTGGCGTCCTTCTTCGGCTTTGATCTCAGCCATCGGCTCACCTGTGGCAACCGACCAAGTGATACCCCCAAATCCGATTCCAATCACTATTACTGCTCCTGTAACAATAACCGTAGAGTTCAACTGGCAATTCAAGTACTGCAGCCCAGGCGCCGAGCGGGCCTTGTACTTGTTTTCCACCTGGAAACCAAAGGAAAACAGCGAAAATTCTGAAACCCAGCCATGGGCCAAAGAATCACCAGTACTACGGGGGATAACTATGACGGCTCTGAGTATTGTTTCTCTGCTTATGGCAATTGTTACGGTTACTATGATTGATCTGCTTATTTGTACTTTTATGATTACAATTACCACTCGTAGTAAGCCGACATCCGAACAACAGGCACTACAACTCACCGACAACAATTTTCACACGGATGTGGCGTTTCACCGGGGCTTCAACCCAAGAAGACGAACACTCCAAGCGAGCTCTCAACCATAGTCTGCGATCACAAGCCGTGCTCCCAGGCATCAGCAGCCCAAAGCCCAGAAAAGAATCAGAATCCTAAACCCAGAGCCCTACCAGTTTGCTCCCCGAGCCCGGTGCCTTCTGGTACATCCTGAAGCCCTGGACTTGATACTCCTGCATTGAAGTTCTGGACAAGTGGTGATGAAGCCACAGGTGATGCCCGCTGTGCACCAAGTCAAGTGCACAGCGTAGCATCACAAGAATCCGAAGGGTTCAAAAACAGAAAACAACATTCGGGCCTGCGTTTTGTGGGTCTAGTGTGCTTATATACATACATATATATATATATATATGTGTGTGTGTGTGTATATGCACAGACGTCAAGTATCGTGACAGAAAGCTTGTGATGCACCACAGGCTCCTTCAGCGGCTCGGAACCCTTGTACGCCGCAAGGCCTTTCCAGGGCGAGTGGAGCGCACCGATTTTGAACCGATGGCCCGTGCTTCGTGTTGGTACGAAGGGTTCTGGTGATCTGTGGATAAGCACTGAAAAGGCCTCGAACACTCCTCGAGCCCTAACCTTTGAACCCTGAGCCCCAGGACCAGACCGAAAAATTGCAGAAATTGACGCTCCGAAGCACCGTAAAAGTTGGGCTTTGCAGTATAAGGCTGAGTCGTCGGGCACGGCTTGATGCCACTACGGCCTAAAATCAGAATAGGATTGGGGATGCCATATTTTACCATTATATACGGGACAATCCGAGACTATTACTCTTCCTGCCCCTGTAGCACGCTTCACGAAAAGTTTACATGCTTCCTAGTTTGAGTGCTTCCCTCTCTCAGCTGATAATGCATTTTGGGCCTCACGCTGGCTCGCTCTCAAATCTCGCACAGACTAGCAGGGGAACTTGATTAAGGATGTGGAGTCTCGTCGCTTGCTATCACAAGTGTGCTAGAAGGGCATTTCGCAGGCTAGTTCTCAGCACTTTGCGGCAAGCGGCCGACTGTCTGCTTCAATGCGTCCATCTTCTGCAGCAAAGCCTTCCACTCGTCATCGATGGTCCTTAATGAACACCGGACTTCTACTAACATCCCATTTCTGCGACCCCAGACCCTAGACCCCACATTGCATCCGTTTCCATAATCCTGGCACCCCCCTTTTGCATCTGCGCTCCAAGCTCATGCCCGGCACTCTCTCGCTCTCTCTCTCTCTCGCGCACTCGGAGGTCCGTCAGGCGCAATTGCTCTCACCTTTGGGAGAGATGCACTACTGTGAGCAAGAGCAACATCCACAGACTACAACTTCGCAGAGAAGACTCTAGCCATCCGACGTAAGTCGCGCATGGCTCATTCATGTAATTGGTGCACTGTAACACCCCACATCCGAACCGCTAAAGCCAAGGATCACAACCGTGGCGATTCGCGCGGCTTCGACCGCGAATCCGGGGCGGAACTCCTTTGCCAAAGACATAGGCTTGATGGCGCTATCCGAAAAAAGCCACAAAGCGTAAACCGGTAAACTCCAGAGTTCAAGGCTTCAGGGCTAAGAATACTTCAAGGCAACGTCTGCCATCGATACACCCAACGAGTTGGTCTTGTTGCAAGTAAACCCCTTCCCCTTGAAGCTGAAAGCCTGCCTGAAGCAGTTTGCAGAGGGTTTCACTCGGGTTGCAGCTGCATTCGAAGTATGCTCTAACCAGCTTGTTGGTAAGGCTCCCATGAATGCAAATCGGGACACTTACTGTGGCTTTTGAGAACATACAGTTGAAGTGAGAGCCTGGAGAACCTGTAGCATCATTCTTTCAGACCACAGAAAAACCACCAGCCTAGCACAATCCGGGACCTTACAGATGCCCATTGCCCTACGCCCATGCACCTTCAGCCCTAGATTTAAAACGAAGGAACATCTAAAATAAGAATGGCAGCCATAGCAGCAGTACCGCAGACGCATGATAACGATACTAACCGACAATGGCAAATGTTCACAATAACAAAGAGTGGTAACGACCAAAAACAAACATAATAATTAAGAACTGCTGCAAACTGTAATACGTCTTCTTGTTGCAATGATCAGAACCATCATCACCATCCTTATCATCATCATCATCAAACTTGATAAAAGAAGCCCTTCAGAGGAGCGGGCCTCGTAGGACGCGGCCTTCTCCGTGATGCCCTGCTGCACCACTTCGTTTAGCTTCGCCTCCACCTCCGCCTCGGCACGTGCCGGGATCTGCAGACTTGGTCACTCAGGTTGTAAGAACTTCTAGGGTTTCGACGCTCACACTCGCTCGAGGCAGGCAAGGCCTCTAGGGTTTAGGTTAATTGTTTTGGGTTTTTCAGGGCTCTGAGCTTTGGAGTTTAAGATTTAAGTGTACCGTTTCATGTCTAGGGGCTCAAACGAGAGCCCTTAAGGCTTTTTAGCAAGCAGAACAAAAGCCCGTGTTCTTCGAGTAAGATACGGGAGGGGGTAAGCCGACAAGGGTTCATGCATTCCGGGCTGTTTTTGTCACTCGAGCTCGACAAGTATTCCGGGCTTACAGGCTTATGCGCGCCTTCCAAGTCTGCGGGTTAGAGGTCGGGGACTAGGATCTAGAGCTTATGAGATTCAGACTTGCTTTTCGTTTGCAGCTGGATGCTGTTACTGCTTTGCCTCCTGCCTGCTGGAGCAGTTCTCGCAAGGCAAGGTGAAGTAGAATCCAGATACGATTTTCTGGCTTGGACAGAACATCTTGTCAAATAAAGCCAGTGCTGCAGAGCCGCGGGCGGCGACACAAGCTCTGGTTGCAAAGAGTATGTCAATGCGTCTTAATCCCAAAATTCCAAACCCAGACCTTCATAATTCTGAACATCCCTTAAACCTAAACCTCTACAGCCGAGACAGCTCGAGTCATGCCGTACGATGGGCTCTTGTGCTTGTTGGGTTTCGGGTTTAGGATGTGGGTTTAAGGCCTAGCCCGAAACCTCAAAATTTTAGAGTTTCAGGGACTTGGGTTATCCACCCTAAACCCTAAACCGTGCGCAAATACTCATATGACGGGTTGCAGGCTTCATTCCTGCGGCCAGCTCCGGCATCTCAAGACCTTTCCAGTCAAAATATATAGGATTCAGGGTTCCTGTGAGGGTTCTTTTAAACGGTTCATTCATGGTCACTATTACAAGTAGGGCCTAGGCTTTGGGTGTTTTGGGCCCCGGTCTTCTTCACACTGCACTGAACATGCCTGTGTCGACAAAGCTGTGTTTCCCAATTCTTCTCGCTGAGGGTTTAAGGTTTAGGGGTTTCGGCGCTCACACTCGGACAATCCAGGCGAGGCATATGGTTCGGAGTCTGACGAGTGAAACTTCACTACGGGAATGGTCTGAGTAGAAGTCAACACATACAGGTACTTGCTGCGACATCTTCCCGCCAAGATCCTATTCTCATGCTAAGCAGAATGCACGACTAATAGGACCCTGGGGAAAACACAACGACAGATCACTTAAGGGTTCACTATTGGGTTTAAAAGAATATACATCACAACTAGGGTCTACAGGACGGGAGTGTCCCGAGGCAAATCAGTGACCTGCTGAGGGGTCTTCTTGACTTCCCTCTGTCCTAATTATGTGGCTGGCCGTCTAGTAACTTTGTCTAGTAACTTTGCATCATGTGACTTGGTGAAACATGACGTGGACATGGGACCTGTTGCATGCATGCACTTAAGTACAAAACACGATATCCCATGTTACACTGTTGGCCTTTGGCTAGCAAAGTTTAATTATCAATTATAAAGTTCTTGCTTCATAGCCAGTATTGGCTCAGCGCCTCTCGGGGTGCCCTGAAAGACTTTGCATGGGTAGCACCCGTGCGCCCAAGTTTAGGGGTTTTGGTTGGGTTTACACTCACGCAACTCGGACAAGCCAGACGAGGTCTCATAGGTTCTGTCGGATTACAGGGGTTGCTCGACTCAGGTCAGTGGACAACAAAAGAACATAAGTTTAGGCCAGGAACTACACCCAACTCGAGCTTTCTCAAGTATAGGTAACGTTGACCTACAGCCAAGTTCAGGTCCATAAACAACAAGGTTAGGATGAAGAGGGTGATCAAGCAAACACAGCAAACTGGGGACGTGAAATGAAACATACTGCACTACGAATGCTCAAATGTCAGTACGACAAAGACGGCTGTGGGCGGAGAAGATACCGAAGTGTTAAGAACATAAATGATTACGAGAACTATCCTCTCCGAAACCAAATTTTCGAGTGAAGTGAAACATGCAGTCAAGATGTTGACCGACAACACACCCCAAAGTTAGAGCTCACGAGCGGGGCATGATACAAGTAACATGAACGTGGTCGGCATTGTCAAAACAAAACTAAGACGCGCAAGCATCAGCGCGGATCAGTACTGCTTTAGGCCCAAGAGCAGAAAAGTATTCTCAAGTGTCGGCAGAATCCAAACAGAGGAAGGCTTCCCAAACCATTGCATTGTCAAACAGTCTAGCGTCAACCCACACTGCCGCTTGCTCATACTTGCGGTATTGCAGACTTTGCAAAACCAGTAAACTCACCATGTAAGTCGACCGCTGAATCTGCAAAAGAACGGATACTGCTTGCTTGATCTGTGAAGGTCCAGAGTACGGCTTGCCATCCTAGGTTGTAGCTGCATTATCCCCATGCCATTATGAAACTTCCCGATGGGCTGCAATCATACCCATGTCTAACCACGGCGAGGCATGTATTCAAAGCCAGCATGAAGGTAGTGGCCGCGTCCAGACATCGGTTGTCAAGTCAGTCAGCATTCTCAGACCATTTGCAGGTTCCCAAGAATCTGCAGCCGTTTCCAGTGTCTTACTGCAGCGGGGCGCACTTGCAAAGCCAGCAAGAAGTGATTGTCACCGTCGTGACAGAGGTTGTCAGCGCGTCCAGAATGGAAGCTAAAATGGCTAACTGCAGGTAGGCTTCAGTCAGTCAGTGCTGGCATCCAAAACGAAAGCCATGGCTCTCGACTCTGGCTTTGGTTAGTGGTTTGATATGAAAAGGCGGAACAGGCAGGACATTCTGCCAAAACCCAATAGGGACTAGGGCACAAGACTCGACGAAGACACATCATGTCAGCAAAAGTCATCTCATCATCCAGCGAACATGCAGGCAAGGGCAGGCAGTCCAGCAAAGAAAACACATTCAAAACTCAGTCCGGCAAGAGGCAAACTAATTCCAGTCCTGCAAAGGTCAAACTCAACAAAGGCGGGAGGCGCGCGGGGCAAGGAGCATAGGGCTGAACATCAATGCGGCAGGCAGGACGACGAGGAAACTAACAGACAGAGGAATGAGGATGGACAGACAAAGGCTGATGGGTGTATGAACTGGCATTCAAATCGTGTCTTACACACCTCGTGACCTAGCTTCGCGATCTTGCGCCAGGACTTCAACACGAGGATATGGCGAGGTGCCACCCGACCTAGCCCAAGCTTTCTGAAGCTTGCAAGGTACATACAATGACCACATATCGAGGCACGCGACTTTCGTCCAACAGCGTACCTGCCACGAGACTTCAGCAAGGTTTGAAGCGGCAGGGGGTTGGACGACCTCAAAACATGGCCCGAGAAATTTCCAAGCCGGGTCAGCCAGAGCCGACCCCACGTTCTTAATGCATGTACCTAACACATGATCTTGACCGCTCTGAGGCGACATATGGTGTTGGCTAGAAAGGTTACAAAGGGTCATCATCAATGCACAGCAAGGATAACAGCAAAGTATGCCTCCTCCTCGTCGTCCTAGGAGGAGCCATCTGCTTGTAAACTTCCTCGTAGTCTTCGCATGTGCCGTGGGCTTGAGAAGACGAGGCCGCAGAGGTTTGCGCTCCCTTCTTCTTGGACGGCTTGGAAGTCTTCTTGGGCGAAGCATCGCGCGCGGATGACTTTCGGCTGCCGGCCTGCTGCAACGCGAAGTCTGCGTACGTCACGTGCAGCAAGGCAGTGTCATCCTCTGGCTGGGCAGCGCACCCCAGCGCCATTGCCAAAAAAGCCAAATGAACAGCACCCCACATGGCTGGCAGGAGGAGATTCCGATTGAATGCGAATTTGGAACGCTTGAGCCCAAAATATAGGGGGTTTTTCTTGTTCAGGGTTTAGGGGCTTACCCGATCTATCCGCCTGGCGCTTGAGCTGCGGAGCTTCACGCGAGCAATATAGACTTGGTGTTCATCTTTTTTCGTCTTTGGCATTGCAAGGTCCGTGCAGCAAACAACATTGTGGCCTAGGCTTTCAGCTGCAAAGCTAAGCTTCGGGGTTTCAGGTAGCACGTCTCACTGCAACACTATTCCATCACGAACTATCAACTATCCATGCAAAGCCATTTCCAGCAAGGGCAAAAACCAATAGCAGAAGCAAGCTCTGTCACGCAGTGTTCCTTCAAACATCGCCGAAACTGGAAAGGCTGGAAAGGGTTTAACCCCAAACCTCGAACCCTAAACACCCCCAAACCCTCGGTTCTACAAGCCCTTGTGCATCGGGCTTTCGCCAAACCATTAAGCCCTTAAACTCTCAATCCTTCGTCCTGAACTTACTCTCCCTGACTGAGTGCCAGACCGAAGTACTCCTTGAACTCAGTCGCCTTTTCCTCGGCGCTCTTCTCCTCCTCCGGCGTTTTGCCCGTGACCTGCCGGCATGGGTTTGGGTCTTACTTCAACGGTTACGGCAAGGTTTACAACAAGTGCTACTTCGAGAATAATAAATCTAGGCCTCTAGGACTAGGGGCACACGCACCAAGTCGTCGAAACCCAAACTCAAACCACACCCTCAACTCAAACGCCTCAAACCCTGGAAACCCATGATGCTCTCAACATCGCCTGCTCGATGTGGAACTTCACTGCATCCTTTCCCCACTCCTTCAGTTTTCGGGCAGGAAGATTTGCACACGACTAATTCGGCTGAGATCACGAACACTCAAGCATCCTTGATTCAAGCCAACAAAGCGCCGAACAGCGGCACTGTTCGGACTGCAAGCGGCGGTAATACGTCTTTCAGCCTGGGAGAGCTGTGTACCACCCAGCACTTTGCATGAGCTACAACCCATCCTTAACCCCGGGCCCCTAGATTTCCTCAGCGACAACCCACGAAGGCATACTGATTCACTCACCCACCACGGCCGGAACAGACCACTCCCGGCAAGGACCGGGGCGCTCTATAAACAAATCTACGCTCGCACACTCGGATTGGGGTTCCTCATATTTGAAGCTCTGTTATTTTGAGGGGCTACTGTTCAAGGCCTATCACAACTGACATTTTATGAAGGTTCCGTAAGCTACGATCTTCTCTACCGCTCAAGGTTCATGCTTCGCACTGTCATGATTGCTAGGGCTTCGATGCTAAGTGACCTTTGAAGTTTGCAATGTTCGGTTTTTTCGGTGTTTGGGGTTCAAGGTTTCATCTGAATATTGTGGTTTGAGGCCTCAAGCTCAATCATCTAGAGCTGAGGCCGTATCAATGTAGGTTGAGGATTCCAGGATGCGGCATCATCTTTACAACCGCAGTCCTTCACGAGCTTCAGGACAGCCTCATCGTCATTGGCCAAGAACTCCTGCCGGCTTCAACCGAATCGGAGCACATACCAAAGGGTCGTCTACTCAAGCCCCTGCGAGGATCTGGGAAGCGAGACCCTTATTTGTATGCCCACTGAGGCTCCTCTTTCTACGAAGCGACAGAGCTGGTACAAAATTCTGCTTCCCACAGCGCGGACTCTCCGAAAAGCAACAGAATCTCCACATCAATACCGAGTCAGGGATCGGACTGAGTCCAATGAATCTTACCCCGACCCTGGGACAAGTTTGTCGTTTACTCCTTGCGGGTGTTGTAGGTGAGCTCACGCTGCTTTGAGATCACCTGCAGCGCAAGGTGGCATTCCATTCAGGGGGTCAACATGAGTCAAGGATCCGTTCAAGACGGTGTTTTAGAGCACAGGCACCGCAATCTCATGTTTTGGTACTCATGCATTATTTGTTGGGAGGGCGAGATCGTGGTGGTCGTGGTGGTCGGAGGTGGAGGTGCAGGTGGAAGTGGAGGTGTTGGTGGAGGTGGTGGTGGTGGTGGCGGTGGCGGTGGTGGTCATCGCTAAAGTAGTCGTGATAGCAGTTGCTGTAGCCGTAGGAATACTCATAACAGTACAAGTGATGTCAGTACTGGTAGCAGTAGTAGTTTTTTGTCACCCAAAGTAGTGGTAGTAGCAGCAGCAGCAGCAGTAGTAGTAGTAGTAGTAGTAGTAGTAGTACTAGTAGTAGTAGTAGTAGTTTGTCACCTACTAGTAGTAGTAGTAGTAGGAGTCGTAGTAGGAGTCGTAGTAGGAGTAGTAGTAGTAGTAGTAGTAGTAGTAGTAGTACAGTAGTACAGTAGCAGTAGCAACAGCAAGGCTAGTCGTAGTAGTAGTAGTAGTAGCAGCAGCAGCAGTAGTAGCAGTAGTAGTGGTCGTCGTCGTAGTCAGTAGTAGTTGTGGTCGTCGTGGTAGTCGCCGCCGTGGTCGTCGTCGCGATTGCATCACAAGCAGCGGATTCGTGCCTTGTCGAACTCGAAGAGCGTGGTTCGCGTCTTCTTGAAGAACTCCTCCACAGCCTTCTGGACCCGGTCCAGCGTGTCGTTGACCTCGGGATCCACCACTCGGCAGGCGAGAGTTTCGAAGTGCAGGCCTTAGGCTTGGGAATTTGAGGTTATCAGAGTTTTGGGGGGGTGGTTTTCGGTGCTCACTGTCGCACATTCGAAGTTTTTACTTTAGGGCTGGGGTTCGGCTTGCTACGGTTCCGATTGTTAGTGTTAGCGGCAATAACTTGAACTTCTTGATTATACTTGTGTGGTCGTTATTCTCTCTCTCTCCCTCTCTCTCTCTGCTGTGCCACTCTGTGGTCGTTATTAAAGGCCTTGTTACTACTGACTCGTATTAACGTGAAGTTCATGTTCTGGTCTTCTTTCTATTGTTTTTATATAACTATTCGGGTTCTTGCTAACATCAGCTTTATAAGATAATGCTTGATATTTTTTTTACTTCACACTCTTCATAGCCCAATTTACGGGCCCAAAGCCTTGAAAGCCTGGGATTTGAACCTCGAAGCCCTCAACTCACCTCACAGCAGGTGCCCTCGTCGTGCCTCTCCTGGATTTGAATTACCATCGCGATGCAAGTTCCGCGAGGAAGCCCGACTACTCACCGTACTCTAGATCCCTGAGGGTACCCCCAAGATACCCCATACATTGCCGGCAATGTGTCCCTATGGTGGCTTAAAGTTGAGCCCTCACAAAGAACCCAAGCTGATCTTCACGGAGCGGCAATGGGGCTCTGCAGAGGGATCTGGTCGCCCAGCCGGAAGCGGTCCTTGGAAAATGCGCTGTGATGTTCAGGGTCTAGGCTTTAAGTTTGGGCTCTACAGCCTGGGAGAAGCGGCGAGACGGAGCAAGTATCGTGAGATGACTATCAGGATCGTGGGCGCAGGGTTTTCTATCAGGCTTTTACAATCCTTTGAATCACAGCCTCTCGGAACTTCTTTGGACCATACCACATGAAAACGCGGAGGCGCGTTCAAGAACGGCCCAATTCAGGGCTTAGTTTGATGACATCCTTTCGAACTCAGCACGCCCTCAGCCTGAAACCCTATATCGGCCACCAGGAGTCCATCAAACTCTCGATCTTGTCGCCGCCGAAGACACGGAACACGTCGTCCTTTAGGATGGTTTGGGGTTCAGGGTCTGGTACACACTGACAAGTCCAGGCAAGGTCTGCAGACAGACTGGGAAGATAAGGAATGACTCTAAGCAGAAAAGCCGGTGCGCGCATCCTCGATGAAACAAACCTGCAAGCTATCAAAGTTCTAGCCACACTCCAGCCTCGCACCTCACATGTTCGCAGAACTCCCCCAACACATATCGCAGCTGGAGTCATGGTCTCCAATTGCTGGGACGCCTACAAGCCAATGCCATACGTAACTAAAACGGAAACACCAGGGAGGCACACCACATCTGCATAAACCCCAAGAGCCTTAACCCCAGAAAAAAAAAAAACAGCTTACACCCTTAAGCTAAACCACTAAACCTCCCTAGACCAAAAAGCCTTCACAGACCTCCTGGAAACCACGAGACCTGCCCCGCTCCTGCAGCGAGATGAAGAATCGGGTGGTGCCAGGATCGCCCTGGCAACGGATTTTGATTGAGAGTCAACTCTACCAAATCCCCTGAGCCTTGAGCCCTAAAACCCTCCTAAACGTAAACCGTCAAACACAAAAACAAGCAACCCTAAAAACCCACGAAAAAATTACCAGCCTTCAAGCTTGAAGCCCTAAGGATCCCTAAAAACACAAACCCCGGGCCGACCTGGCGCCCGGCACGTCCGCGGAGCTGGTTGTCGATGCGCCGGGACTCGTGCCGGGTGGTGCCAAGCACGTAGAGGCCGCCAGCCTTCCGGCAGCTGAGGGTTTCAGGGTTTAGGGTTTAGGGTTCAGGGCTCAAGATCTAAGGCTTCCCTTCTTAGTGCTGCTGGCCTCCAAGGCTTCCCCAAACCCTAAACCTAGAACTTAAGGGAAAATCATTTCGGTTTTGTGGCTACTAAGGCTCAGGGATTTGTTTCGAGTGCCAGGCGCTGCGGTGTGTTTGCCTGTACAACAGGAAGATGTGTGTCTTTCATGGTTGCAGGTTTCGGATCTTTTCCAAACGGTTCAGGGTTTCGGGTTGTCAGTCCTTCTTCACAAAAGAGACGTTCCCTCATGTAAAGAATTCTGAGCGCTTCAGGGCGCAGGGTTGGTCTATGCCGGCTTAGGGCCAGCAAGTCTCGGAGATGAGGGCTACAGGGAGTAAGGCTGCCTACAATGATGTCATGGGTCTACAGGCTCGTTGCAAAACGACCCTGCAAACGTGCGTTCAAGAAGCCACCGTCACAATCAATCTACAAGACTTGGAGGTGTTTGTAGGCTTTTGTGTGTTCGACTGTGAGATCCAGGATTTGCAACTTTGTTTCATCGGGACTGTAGGGTTTAAGCCCCATGGTGTCCGAGGGTTGTAGTCATAAACGTGGCCATAACAAGAGGCAGAGTGATCATACATGCAACAAAGACCCCTAACTCCACCCATGCATGATCCTGCTGCTGGGCCTGCAAAAAGCCAGTATAGTAACAGTGTTCGGGATGATGCCCAATGGCATCTCTTGTTTGCATATGTTTCCATGAGAAGCACGAGTACGAGTCCTCAAAACAGTCTAATACCAGTCCCAATCCTGTACAAATGCTCATGCCCACCTTGATGACCTGATCTTTCTCCTCTGTCAAGGCATCCTGACACCAGCATCAGGCTCACTTGGACTGCCAAAATCCAGTGAAGTCATGCGCAGCTTTGAATGCAAACGGCCTCGTATTTTCTGTCAAACTGACCATCAGATGTGCGACCATGCATGTAAGGAAACCCGAACTGAAACAAAACACTCCAACCCAAACCCTAAGTCCTAAGTCTTGAAACCTAAAAGGTCAAATCTAAATCGCTAAACCTCAGCCCTCGACCCATCACTCTAAACCCATACGCCAGAACCCGCTTGAAAAACCCTATCACACAACCCTGCAGCCCCTTTTTCGCGCCAGAAAAAGCCAGCCTTGAAGAGAGCCTTGAGGTCGGCATAGGCCTTGGGAGGTTTTTGGCGGCACAATCACTCGGAGATCCACGGCTCTGCACCTCCGCATCCCAACTCGGAAAGGCAAAGGCCCAGGCCTTTCGAAGCCCAATGAGCGCCTGGCATCCGCAGGCTTCGGAGAATCCGGAAAGGCCCGTGGACCAGAGTTGAGGAGGCGGAGTGTTTGGTTCTGGTTTGGGGAGCGGCCTTGGAATTCTGATAGGGTTGAGGAAGGCTTCAGGTTTCGGGTTTAATGTTTTTTTACGGGTTTTTGGTGCTTTCTTCAAAAGGCTTCCTGGGTTTTAGTACTTTTGCCGCAGACTAAAGAGGTGAAGACTCAATTGTGGGAAAGGTGGTCGACGAGAAATGATGGGAACATACAGGAATCTGGGCAGGTAGGTTCGGCCGGGAGACTGTGCTGAGGAGCATGTTTAAAACTGTAGTACTCAGAACGGCCAATAACCCATGCCACGGCAATAAAACTTATTTCATACTAAACCTCGTATCATCTAAAGTGCACTCCGTAATTACGGGGTAATCTCTGCGGGAGTTCATCCGGCTTGTCAAGTCGTGGTGGCCCATCCCTTCTCGCCAAGAGGCAGGCGCGCCCGAGTTTGGGGTTGACGTAGGTTGGGCTTCAAACTCAAACTGAAAAAGATCTGCAGATAGATAAACAAGCGAAACCTTTCATCAAGCCATCAGGGTTCAAGCCCAGCGGTGCCGGGGAAATGAGCACCAATCACGTTCTCCAGCCGATAAGCTCGCACCCACCAATGGACCAAGTCATGCAGGAAACCGAAATACCTAGAACAGCTATGTCTCAGCCTGCCAAAACTAGTAACGCAGCTGGTGTTGCAAAGCCTACGCGTCCATGGCATCCATTTATCCGCCACGAAAACTAAGACCATCTTTGTGGGCCCCAACCCCAGAGAATCCCCAGGGCCTCAACCTTAAAACCCCAAACTTCTAGTTGGTACTCAGCCCTACTCACGACAATTTCTGCCACAATCCAGGAATCCTTCTGAACCGTGAAACTTCCGCTGCCTCCTTGCTCTCCCCTTCCTCAAAGGGGGCTTCACCGCCAACGGTAGCCACCAACTCCTTCGCAAAGGTTAAGGATTAACGGTTTTGAGAAAAGCGGATTCGGGGAGGAGATTAGAGAATTCGGGGTGTGCACTCTCGCAACCAGGCTTTAGCGAGCTGAGGGGGAGTAGGGTTATAGGGGTTTTAGCATTTAGGATTTAAGGCTCGAGATGGTTCGAGGCTTTGGGCTGGAGGGTTCGAGTTTAGAGTTCTGGGTACAGGATTAAGAGAGAGAGTTCAAGCTTCCGCTGCATCTAATCTTAACTAACTGCACGCCTCAGAAAAAATCCCAAAATCTGTCACCACAACCGCGATCTTTTGTTGCATCTGGTCTCCAAGGAAATATAACCTCGCTCTAAGCCCTAAAACCTTTTTGCAACAGGCTTCGTACTTCGCCTGGAGTCGGTCGCCCCTGAAACTTCAGCCCTCTCTCCTAGATCTTAGACCCTGAACCCCTCTTGAACCAGAGCTCCTTCTTGCGACTGGGTACCCAGAGCTCCTGAATCTTGAAACCCTGACGCAATGCCTCCACGTCGAGGAAGGTCTCCACGTCCTTTCCCACTGGCTTCCTTGGAAGGTGGAGCTCAAAGCTTTCAGATGGTGTTTCGGATTCGGAAACAGGTATTCCGACTCACACACTCGCACAAGGCTGGCATGGCTTCAGGCGATAAGTCTTCTGAGATTGCTACTTGAAACAAGTATTTAGGGTTGAGGGTCTTGGGTCATTCCGCACCGGGCATCCGACATTTGGGCAATTCAGGCTTCGGTGAGCAGGGCTTCAAGGGAAAGCATGCCCAAGCTCCATGATAATAGAGATCTACATGCCTAGAAACCGGAGTGCTGCTTGAATGCTCCGGTAAACCTTAAACCCTCAAATATGCATGGGAGTTCACCCCGAACCCGCAGCAACAAGTCGCCTCCTGAACAATATGGCCATTGATATTCTTTTATTACCGTTATTATTACTATTATTGTCATTACTCTCATTGTCATTATTACTGCTACTATGAAGATCATATATATTGTTATTATTGTTATTATTGTTATTATTGTTATTATTGTTATTATTGTTATTATTGTTATTATTGTTATTATTGTTATTATTGTTATTATTGTTATTATTGTTATTATTGTTATTATTGTTATTATTGTTATTATTGTTATTATTGTTATTATTGTTATTATCGTTATTGTTGCTATTTTCTTGTTAAGCCTGAGCCGAAGCTTCTCAGCGACCGCCTGCACCGCCTTCTCCAGGCGGCTGTCCAGGTCGTCTGCCACATTAAAATGCTTAGGAAGTTGTTGGAGTACAGTTGTGTCTGATGCCCTCTGAAGCTTTCGTGACATGGTTCGAACGTCGATCCTAAGAGAGAGAGATGTTCAGTTCCATATGCATAAGCACACTCTGTAAAGTCAGCTAGATGTTGATCCCGGCCCGAAGTGGCATATGCGGTGCTCAGACAGCTGTTGTGTGTAAAAGGTAAATTCGTTCTGAGGCGCGCCATGGTTCTTTTCTGCATTTGAACTCTGAAGACCTATAAGCCGCCCTCCCAGTCCGCTGTCAGGGAATCTTCAGGTTATGAGTCGCCCAAGACAAGCTGTTATGGAAGGAGAAGATGCAGGACCAAGTTATGGTGCTGTGAACGGAGTGCCTCCTCTGCCACCGCCTCAGGCAACGGGAGGGTTGATGACAGAGCAGATGGATGCTCCGAGTTCGTCTGGCACGTTTCCGAAGCAGTCTGCTAGTGAACATGCGGTGCCTATTGCACCCCCAACCGGACCGGGCGCGAGCGACGTACCTTCGAGTTCTGTTGGAGCTGTACCTAAGAATGCACATCACACACATGCGGCATGCACAGCAGACAACGGCAGCAGCAGCACCTCAACCACAGCAGCAGCGTCCCAGTCTTCCTCTTACCACGACGCAAGCTTCACCTACGCAACCACTGCCACCGGCTACTCCTACAATGGGTGATCGCTTACCCCAGCCTCTTCAGCATGCGGTACAACAGTTGTCGCAGCAGAGATCAGCGGTGATACAGGCTGTACAAACTCGGGCACAACGAGCCTTGCAGGGAAGAAGATCTGATGAGGTTGTGAATGAGGGGAATATCCTTTCCCCGCCGAGAGCCTTGTTGGGTCCCCGCAGGTGAACCAAAGTGCAGTGTCCGAGGGTGAGAACAGTGGAGGTATGTGGTCGGTTACAAGTGAGGTTCGACATCGGAGGATTGTGGCTCCAATGATGGGTCAAGGAGTAGATGTGGTTGCTCCTCCATCGTCGTCGGCATGGCAATCTCCAGTGAATGCTCCTCCGCCTCCAGGTCAGGCGCTCATGAGCCCCGAGAACCGCAGGGCTATGGCTGCTTGGACTGCCCGACCGTCGATTTTGACGACACCGTTGCCTCCGGAAAGACCGCAGAATGATGACAGCTCGGCGGCTAGTGTGAACCAAGAGGTGGTCATGGAAGAGGTCAAGAAACAAGTTCAGCTGGCTATGCGGAGCAGGGATTCGGAGCTGCAGGCGTTGAAGTCTCAGAATGAAGAGTTGCAAAGGGCCCTTGACGCATCGGCCCAGNGAAGAGGTCAAGAAACAAGTTCAGCTGGCTATGCGGAGCAGGGATTCGGAGCTGCAGGCGTTGAAGTCTCAGAATGAAGAGTTGCAAAGGGCCCTTGACGCATCGGCCCAGTTGATAAACGACGTTGTTCAGTCAGGGAGAGGTGGACTTGGCCCTGTACCTCAAGAGGCCACTCAAGGAACTTCGAGCTTCGAACTTGGAACAAATCCCGGTGGTGAAGGTGGTGGCGCTAAGCAAGTCCCGCGAGCTCCCCCTGGTCTTGCAGGTCCTTTTGAGCAACCTGGCGGAATTCCCGTTGGTCGAGGATCGTGTGAGACGGTTCTACGAGGTGGGCCAGGGGAACTACCAGGACACGCGAGGGCTGTTGAAGGAATTCGGGATGGGCTTCAAGGGGCTGCGGAACCCAGTGGTTTTCTTCCTGGACCTTCGGATGGCGATCGGGTGTTAAGGACTGGACCTGATCAGGAGGCAGGCGCCTCCCCCTTGGATCTTCTTGTCCAAGGTATGAGACAGCTCCAGCAGGTGTATCTGGAGAAACGTGGGTCTCCAGAGACAGAGACCATGAAAGGGAGCCAGGAGCTTCCAGCGCTCCCAGACCTGTTGGGCGAGACGGGAGTGGAATTCAGCGATTGGTTGTATGTGGCAGAGCAGACAGTGGGATCGCTTTCGGATTCGGCGGCTTCCTGGCTTGAAAGGACTTTGTTGCGCTCTAAGGAGGCATACCAACGACATCAAGTGGCTACGCCGATGGAGAGGTTGTCAATTACCCCTTCGTTGCCAATGGAGCTGAAAGACCACAAGTGGAACAGGCTTGAAAGGCGAGTCATGACTATGTTGTTGAATGCAATGCCCCGAGCAGTGCGTGATGATGCGGTCACACATCGTGTGGCCTCGGTGGCAGGGGCCCTGTTTCGCCTCCACATCTTGCACGCACCTGGTGGTGTGGCCGAGAGAACCACGATGCTCAAACAGTTGGAGGGCGCTCCTGGCACCGACAATGTCGTCGAGACTATAGCCTCGCTGCGCCGTTGGAGGCGCAATTTGACTCGCGCCTTGGAGATGAGTTTGTCACCACCCGATGCAAGCGTTTTGTTGAAGGGCATCGAACAGATTGCCGGCGTTGCGATTCGGAAGAACCAAGACATGACCTTCAGACTTCAGTTAGCACGGAACGAATTGCAACTACAACACCGGCCTACGCAGGAGACGGTCTTGAAGTACTACGACCACATGCTCTCTGAGCTTCAACAATCAATGCCAGCTCGGATGTCTACCAAGGTTTCAGACAAGGGTGCGGATGGACAACCGCACCTTCGAGCAGTTGGAGGCCAAGCAGGAACTGGAGAACTAAGGAGTCCTTCAACTTCGCCTACAAAGGCTGGGGGAAATCTGGTACACCGTGCCGTTTCTTTGCCTCCGATGCCGGGTGTAGGCGTGGCACTGGTTGCAAGTACGCACATGAGTTCGCCAACAAAGAAGAGAAGCGGGCTCGATGCTGGCATTGCGGGTCACGACAACACAGACAGACAGAGTGCCCCGTGAAGGACCCAGCAAAGGTGCAAAGGCCCACGTCCGCGCCAACCTCATCTACTACCATGACAAAGAGCGCTGGCCCACCTTCTTCGGCGGTGGCGGCTATAACTACAGCACCGGAGCCTAAGGCAGTGGGTTTGACAACCAATTCCACGGCTTCTACCTTGACCTCCTCTACTACCTCAGCTGAAGCAGTTATTCCCGGAGAGCCGGTGCAGCCCTTCACCCCGGAAGCCTTACGAGACCCGGAGCTTCAGAGCTTCATGAAGGATGTGAACGCCATGCTGCAAAGGTTTTCCCGGTTGAATCAGCTGTCCCTGGTTGATGACACGGAGTTTGACGCCAAGGTGAAGAAGATGGAATCAGAGATGGGCTTGGACGGCAGTGGTCCTTCTTCCTGGGTGTTGCTTGATTCTGGGCCACCAACGCTTACCGTCCTGCCGCTGAAGGTGAGGAACAATCGGCGATTCCCGTTAAAGTGCAACTCGCTGATGGGACGTCGGTTCTACTACGACAAAATCGAGCGGGAACTTTGCTGCCCTACAACCCGAAGCAGGCGGCAGAGAAGGGAAACAACACGGTCATTGTGCCCCTGGGCAGCTTGGTACAAGAGTTGGGCTGCACGGTTAATTGGACCCGGCGTGGTTTGGAAGTTGTTCATCCTACTTACGGTGTGATCTCCACCCGCGTTTCAGGAGCTTGCCCTTTTATAGGTGAAGCAAGAGCCCTTGAGTTGATTGGTGAATTGGAAGGACGCAAGTTGGAACAACTCAAGGTGGCGACCGTGACGGCTCAACTACGGCTTCACGGCTTGTAAGCAAGACCTACCTACAGCGTGCAGCTTGCGGAGTACCGAAGGACTGGAAATCGCACCGATGGGCTCAAGGCTTTGATGTGTGAAGACTCCGTTTTTGGATGTCTAACGGAGGCTCAGCGGTGTGCTCTGGTTCAGGATGTGGACCGCAGCGACAAGGCTGGCCATCGATACCTCAAGGCGCTCCCTGTGAAACGTGCGATGAGAAAGAGATTGATGTCAACTCAATGGATGGTGCATCTGTTTTCTGGTGAAGGTGGCAGTGCTGAGTTTAAGGTGCTTGAAAGTGATTGCGTGACCCTGCTTGAGATTGACTTGGGGATCAGCAAGGCCTTCAACCTGAAAGAGCCAAGCGCTGCGTACAAGGCCCTACTCTGGGCAGCCATGCGTGGTCAGTTGCGCAGTGTGGTTGGTGGTCCGCCTCGTGGCGAAGGTTGCGGTGAGTTGGTGATGAAGCAGATGTTTTTGTGGAACGTTGCCAGACTCACGGCGGAGGAACATGAGGTGTCGTGTCCCGACTTTGCGATGACAATGCCGAGGAAGAGTGAGCTATGGAGTTCGGCGATGTGGAAGAAGTTTTGGAGTTCTATGGACCTGGCTATCAACTTTCGGAAACCCGATATGGTGGTGGCTTCCAATATGGTGCTCAAGGACTCGGGCTCCGAACCATGGGAGAAGCTTTCGTCTTCGGGGGCTATCGTGTGGACTAAGGAGTTTCGGGAGATCCTGGTCATGGCCATTCACCACAACAACACGAAGGTCGCCCTTCGTCGACTACATGGACCCCTCAGCTCAATGTCTAAGGAGGAACTAGCGCGCTGGACAGTGCATGTACGAAACGGCCACTTGCCCTACAACAAGCGCTGTCGAACTTGCGTGGTTACCAGAGCGACGGGTCACCAGCACCGTCGGGTTGAAGCCCCATCGTGCCATGTGATGTCGTTGGATGTAGCTGGACCTTTTCGGAAGAAGGGGCAAACACCAGACGGCTCCGACTACCGATATATGTTGGTTGCTTCCTACACAACGCCGGTTCTCGAAGGAAGAAAATGCAGGCCCGAGGACGAGATTATCAATGAGGATGATGACGGCGGTGGAGTTGGAGACATACCCGCAGGTGATCCAGTCGTTCCACCAAGCAGTGTCCCAGAACCCGCAGGTGATCCAGTCGTTCCACCAAGCAGTGTCCCAGAACCCGCAGGTGATCCAATCGTTCCACCAAGCAGTGTCCCAGAACCCGCAGGTGATCCAGTCGTTCCACCAAGCAGTGTCCCAGAACCCGCAGGTGATCCCGAGTCCACTGGTGACCAGGTCCCCCTTGATCATCCTTCACCGGACTTAGAAGAACTGTTCGTTGAGGAGGAGGGTGAGGTCGCTGCAGAACCTAAACCAGAGGAGCAAGAGGAATGGGATCGCCTCAAGCAGGAGTACAACGAGCTGGTTGGTGAAGTTGGTGACACCTTGAACTACCAAGTCCCGCGCTTTGCTGTTCCCATGAGATCCAGAAGAGCGCCTGAAGTGAATGCTAAGGTACGTCAGCTCTATCTTCAGATTCGAGCAGAAGGTCTACCCGTGGTGCGATGTCACTCAGATCGAGCAACAGAGCTTTGCAACAAAAGGTTGAGGGACTGGCTACTTGAACGTGGAGTCCTTCCTACGACAGGAGAGGCTCAAACTCCCCAGCAGAACGGGAGGGCAGAGGCCAGTGTCAAGTTCGTGAAAACAATGGCTCGTACGTTACTTACGACAGCCCGACTACCTGCTGAATGCTGGCCACTGGCGATGGGCTACGCTGTTCACAAGCAACGCCTTGAAGCTTTAGGCAAGAGTGACAGTCTTCCACCGTTTGGATCCCCAGTACATGTACGGACAAAGATTTATGGTCGTGCGGGTAGATATGACATTGAGAACAAGTGGCGCCAGGGTATCTACGTTGGTCCTTCACGGATGTTCAACATGGGCATTGTGTGAGGTTCCCGGACGGCACGTTTGTCACGAGCTTACACCTGAAGGAGCAACTTGTCGATGCGGATGCTTTGGTAGATTTGGTCCCTCGGGAAGTTGAGTTACCAGTGCCGGAGCGGAGAGTGAGAAGAAAGACTCGCTTGGCAGCCTTGTCCAGGGAACATCCGTTGTCCCAGGAGGAACAAAGTGCAGAGGTTTTTGCCAAGAGCTTGTTGCAGAAGGGCGACTTTGGTCTTGGAGCAATTCTTGGCTTGTTCGAGATTCTAAAGAAGATCAAGACGAAGCCCGCCAGAGGAAGAGAGCGACGAGGAGGTACTTCGTGGACTACCGGGATGTTTGTTCATGGGGGCGTTGCGGGAATTCGTGGAAACACCCAGCGAATGAAGTGGTCAACAAAGTTCATGGTTGAGGCAAGATCACGGGAGATCATCAATTTACAGCGCTTGGACTGATTGAAAACCAAAGGATGGGTTGCCGCCGCGACTCCCATAACGACATGGACTTAGAGAATGCGGTGATCCTTTTGAAGGAGCCGGAGATGGGTGGAAAGTTGTGGATCGAGGATGAGAGCCTTCACCACACGGAGGCCGAGTGGAAGCAAGTGTCGAAGAAGATGTGGAAAAAGGGAAAGCCATGCCTTGGATGTTGGACGACCTTTCTTCTTCAATCCTCGAAAATGGCATGAAGTTCAAGGCTGGGAGGGCGATCGCGTGATTATGGTCTTGTACAACCCGCGTTCTAGTAACCTCCACTACAAGGACAAGGACACCTTGGACTTTGCGGGTTTCCCAATTGCTGATCAAGCTTCGCAGCGAATAGCTATGATGCAGAAAGACATCGTGAACCCCAGCGTGATGCAGAATGACCTCGTGAACCCCAGCGTGATGCAGAATGACCTCGTGAACCCCAGCGTGACGCAGAATGACACTGCAGATCAAGATATAGCACTTGGCGTGACTTGTGACGGTGAGGTAAAGGACATCGACCATGATCAGTGTCAATATGGTCGACCAGAGCTTTTCTTGATCAGACCTCTTGAGACCGAGGACTATGGCACGCTTCATGATTCATTGGTGGCCCTGACTGAGGAACAGGATCATCTTCTTGAAGACTTGCATGACAGGTCAAATAGGCTACGGTTGCTTCTTGAGGAGGAGCAGGCCTTGTTGAAAGAGTGTCGTCGTGCAGGTACTCAAGTGACCGATGAGATTGAGAATGTCACAGCTGCCATAGAGGACATGATTCAAGATGTGGTGGAGTGTCAACAGCGATGTGAAGGTGATGTCATTGGAAGGTTTTTGAAGGCTGCCCAACTCCAGGAGGAGCCAGACTACGAACAGATGTTGGAGCAGATGACGGGTGACTTGGAGGTAGTGCACACAGTACCCCTGGATCAAGTTCGACCTGCCCTGGACAGATGGATGGAGGCTTTGAAGAAAGAGGTGGACCAGGTCCTAGACGGTACTCTGAAGCCGATACCTCTTTTGAAGGCTCGAGAAATGGAACGTCGCGGTGAACTTCGTATTGTTCCGTCAAAAGGGGTCTTCACGTTGAAACCTCCCACCGTGCGTGGCCAGAAGGCTCGTCGAAAATTTCGACTTGTGCTACGCGGTAACTTCGTTGCCAATGACAACCCTGACTTCAACCTCTACGCTGGTGGAGCTTCAGCAGAGACGATGAGGTTAGCTTTGACCTATGCGTCTGCGAGGAAGTGGCGAGGAGCTACGAGCGATGTTACGGCGGCTTTCTTACTGGCTGATTGGCCGGCAACCTTGGCCGCCTATGCAATCTATCCTCCCCGTATCCTTCTGGATGCTGGTTTGGCAAAGGCTGATGAGTTGTGGTTGGTTATGAAACCGCTGTATGGCCTACGAGAGTCACCGTCAATATGGTCACAGCACCGTACAAGCCGGCTTTTGAAGGCTCGTATTCCTTGGAAGGGACGAACCATAACATCGAAGCCTTCACTCACGGACCCGGACCTTTGGATGGCCTACGACGAGGAGAACAAACTTAAGGCACAAGGGGAGTTGTTGGCGTTGATCATCACCTATGTCGACGACCTCTTTTACCTGTCCGAGGACTCCTTGGTGAAGGCTATCCACGATTGGGTTCAAGCCGAATGGCCCTGCTCCCAGTTGGAATGGGCCCATGAGAACTCGGGCATGTTCCAGAAATCGAACTTTGTCTTTGAGATTTGCCAAGAAGGATACATCAAGGAACTTCTTCGGAACTACGAGATGAGCGACTCCGTTGGAACAAAACTTCCATGTCCGAAGGAATGGCTATGTGAAAACGAAGGCAGCGAGGACGAGAACTACTCCACTTCTGAGTTGAAGGCTGCGCAGAAGATCGTTGGGGAACATCTTTGGTTGACGATGAGAACTAGGCCAGACTTGCAGTACCCTGTCATGTACATGGCCTCTCGAGTTAGCCGCCAGCCAAACAAGGTGGTTCAGATAGGGCGTCGGCTACTGAGTTACCTGAAGGCTACCCAGTCGATGAAGCTGCTCATGGGTACAGCGTGTGATGAAGCAGACGACAACAACAAGGGCGGAAGCCACAAGCAGCCGCACGAGCAGTCAACAGTGCACACAGACACCGCGCGCATACACACGTACTCTGATGCAAGTTTCTCACCATTTGGCGAGAAGTCGTTTGGAGCTTGTGCAGTTATGTACCTTGGATCTGCTATTGCTTGGAAGGCCTCGAAGCAGGCATTCGTTACATTGTCGGTGATGGAGGCCGAGTTGTACGAGACTACGAACGCTGTTGTTTTGTTGGAAAACATTGCAAGCATTCTTGATGAGGTCCTAGGAGTGCGAGCTGAAAGATACCTGATGGTGGACAACTCAAGTGCTCTTTCGATGATCCAGGCTGGTCAAGGGTCATGGCGAACAAGGCATCTGAAGGTTCGGAGTGCCAAGCTGCGATCCATTAAGGAAGATGGAGAGCTTATTCCGCAACACATTGTGGGAGAAAGGCAAGTCGCTGATTTGGCTACAAAGATGCACCCGAAGATGAGGCTTTGGGAATTGCTTTTGTTGTGGGGCTTTAGGAGCCTTCCGGCAGAGGCAGTTCAAGCTCTTTGTGCAAAGGGAGCCTACCTGGCAATGCTTGCTTTGGCCCTGGCGGTGGTACCGTCCAAGGCGGAAGATGCGACCAAGACAAGACTGCAATCCGTTGGTGTAGATGAGCTGCTTATGGTGACCATAGTGGTTTGCATCGCTGCAGTTGCCTGTTGGGAAGCCTTGAAGTGGCTCAGCAGGACTGTTGCAGGATGGTGCCGTGAGTCGCCGAAACAACGGAAGCTACGCAGATTGAGGGAAACCGCAAAAGCAGCGGCTGAGGAGGAGATAGACAAGGCTTTCCTGAACCGAGCAACCGAAGATGTGTGTGAGGAGCCTACGGTTCCTCCTCCGCCGCCTAATTATTTATGAACCTCAACTTGCGAGAAGGGGTCGATCAACGAAGAGAGAGTCATTGAATCTCCCCTACCGCCGCCACCGGAACCCGAGGAGCTTTACGAACTGTTCCCGGAGAATGGTTTTTACAAGACAAACTCCTCGAAATCTAGGCTGCACACGGACAAGGATTGCCATGGACTACGGAATTCCGGAGATGTGTACCGAGTGGAGTATTGCGCGTACTGCCGCCAGAATCGCACTCCTCTGTATGCGAGGAGAAGCAGGTCCCTACAGCCCTCTCGGTCGTACTGAGGTGCTGTGTGTGGAATGCTATGATCTGGATACGCAGTAGGCTCTGCTCAAGAAGTGCTCAAGATGGCCGCATGCATGGGAACTGTGGAGCAGTTCCTGCACAACGATGTTTTGACGCAAGCCCTTTGTTTGATGGTCCGAGTGCGTGGCATCTCAGACCAAGGAGGAGTGTTGGAGTACAGTTGTGCCTGATGCCTTCTGAAGCTTTCGTGACATGGTTCGAACGTCGATCCTAAGAGAGAGAGAGAGATGTTCAGTTCCATATGCATAAGCACACTCTGTAAAGTCAGCTAGATGTTGATCCCGGCCCGAAGTGGCATATGCGGTACTCAGACAGCTGTTGTGTGTAAAAGGTAAATTCGTTCTGAGGCGCGCCATGGTTCTTTTCTGCATTTGAACTCTGAAGATCTATAAGCCGCCCTCCCAGTCCGCTGTCAGGGAATCTTCAGAAGTTTAGGGTTTAGGGTTATTTTGGGGGTTTAGGGTTTCGGGTTTCGGGTTTAGGGTTATAGAGCTTAGGGTTCGGATCTCAGGGGGGGGCCCTGAGGGTTTATGGGTTTCGGGTTTCGACTTTGGGGTTTGAGGGTTTGGCTGGATTAACACTCTGCGACTCAATGTCCACCCATATCGACGTTGCTTTGTAGCTCGCTCAACTCTACGAAATCTCATCACGAAGGCCGAAAGTAACACTCCCACGCCTGGGATGTCTGTCGGATAGAACTCCTCACTGGGGTTGAACACCTGGCGCAAGTGTCACGTTGCTACTGAGCTTTGAGCCCAACTCCCGGCAAAAGCACTTTACAGAGGGCTTGTAAACGGGGTCACATTATTCGTCTGGCCGTTTGAAACCGGCCCTCACTACTCTCGCAGTGGACCTCGTTTTACGCTCTCATCGCAACTATCTGCCACAACTTATCAGCCCTCTGGTAAAACATCCGCGACCCATACAAAAACCATGGCACCAAAAGAGGCGGGGCCTTGGAGGACTCCTGGATGTCCAAAAGCACCTCGGCGAGCCGCGATCGAAGGTTCAGAGCCGCCATCTGGGAGTGGTTGCCCCCGAGGATGATGTCCTGAGCTTTTGGCTCAGGGTGTATACGAGGATGATGTCCTGAGGTGAAGAGGATGCAACTCATACATTTGAGCCTGTTGGGGTTAGGAGCCTAGGTTTGATTTATGGCGTGGAGTTTTGACACTCACTCTCGCTCTAGGCAGCTAAGGCTTCAGGAGGAGTATCCTTTTAGAGTTTAGGGCATAGAATGGAGATTGACGGGCTGCTCTCGAGAATGGAAGTCCCAGGCGTTTCTTCGTTTCTGCTGATTTTGTCTGAGTTCAGATTTGCTCTTTGCTCACTGAGGCCCTATTCACGGGCAAGCATAGTCCTTCTATGTCTGGATGCCTCGCTGGGTGCGAACCCGAGTGGCTGTGCCTCGCCCTGCCATGTTGGTGGACACGGTGACCATGCCCAGCCGACCGGCCTCGGGGCTTTGAGCACTCAAACTCGGACTTGCCTGGCCAGGTTCCTGGTACTTTTGAAAAAAATTGGCCTAAACACTTCGGTACATTCACCAAGGATTTAGGGCTGAGGGGTTTGGGGTCAGGTCAGGGGCGCGGGAGCTTGGGATCTCAACCGGTCCTGCAAAAGGTTTCGAGTTCAGGGTCTTAGGGGGTAACCTCTGATTTTGATGCAACTTTCAGGGGGTGAAAACCAATGAGAAACCCAAAAAGCGCATCACCCCAAATCCGAACCCAAGGATCCCTCGAGATGCGACTTATAGCCCCCATATGCCGAATTCGGAGTTCCATGAGATTGGCCGCGTCTTCTCGCCTATGATACCATTTCTGTCAGTCTCGAGTTAGGCATCTCGGGGTTTCGACTACACAGGCCTGGGAGATCGTCTCGTTCTCCCTTGCGATGGACTCGGGCCGCGCGTTCAGGAGCTGCGGCTCCACTCCCGCCTCGCGAAGTCGTGTCACGATGGCCTGCAGGGGAGCTCAAGGTCCAATGGACCCAAAGGCTTGTGAAGCTTAGAGCTTGGAGGCTCTTGCAGGCCTCGGACATCTTAACGTTGGCGGTACCGATCAGCACAGGCCGACCGTTCCGCTGATTGTTCAGGATGATCTCCTCCACGATGGCATTCACTTTGGCCTCCTCCGTCTTGTATACCACATCCGGGTAGTCGCGGCGCACATTGGGCCTTGCCGTGGGGATGCCGGTGCACCGAAGGCCATAGATCTCCTCGAACTCCGCCGACTCCGTCAGCGCCGTGCCCGTCATGGCACAGAGCCTTGGGAAGAGCCGGAAGAGAGACTGGTAGGTGATCTGCGCAGAGACCTGGGAGCGCACGCTCACGTCGATGTTCTCCTTGGTCTCAATGGCCTGGTGCATGCCATCGGACCATCTTCGGCCCTCGAGCACTCGCCCGGTAAAGGTGTCGACAATCGCCACCTGGCCATCCCGGATGATGTACTCCTCGGCTCTTGTTCCGGGACTTGCTGTAGGTTACAATGACCAGGAAAGCATAGCATATTGCTTACTGTGTAAATCCCAATTTATGGATTGATTTCCACAACTTCAGTTAAGTTCCTCGGCGCCCCCTGAAAAACCCTTCAAAACTTTGCACATAAAGAAATATCAAGAAATACTTGACCAGGACTCCTCCCCGAGCTGGAAGAGCTCCTTGGCCTTCACGGCATTCAGCACATACAAGATCCAGGCTTCCTCGGGGTCTTGGAGGATCAAAGGCCAAGGTTCAGACATGAAGCAAAGTCCCTTGCAAGTAGGATTGATGTTGATTCTTACTCTCTTCATAACTAATTAAGTTACTAAGCGTTAAGGTGTCCCTGCTTTTCAAAAGACCCCCTCCTCGGGCTCCCAAAGATTGTCCACGCCCAGCAAGTCCTGGGCGACCTTCTCCCCGAGGTCCGTCAGCACCGCGTTCATGTTCTTCTCCTTTGCAAGAGGCAGCAAGCAGCTAGTAAAACTTGACCCTCCGCATGTCCACACCAAAACCCTCCACACTAAATCCGAAAGCCTAAACATTGAAGCCTAGACAACTCCAGGAAGGTCAGGCTCAAACATGCCCAAGTCTCATCCACAGTGTAGTGCAGGTCCTTCTGCAGCGCAGTGGCCACTTGCTTACCTGCCTGGAACTGTCTCGGCACAGCCGGCACTGACTCGGAGATGATGAGAGGGGTACGGGCTTCGTCGATCAGGATGGAGTCGGCCTCTTTAGCGCTTCTGTGTCTCACGGTTTGTGGGTTGAAGAGTTTCGGGGTTATTTTTCCCTCCAACATGGCAGGGCCTCGACGCCTCACGGGTTTAGAAGGTCTGCAGGCTGAGGGGCTCAGGATTAGTGGTCCGGGGGGTTGGTGGAATCGGCCTCATCAAAGCAGATGCAGAGTTTCAACCCTTCGGCCCAGGAATCTTTTCCTCCCCCTCTACACTTCGAAAAGTGGGTACACGTGACTAAGTAAATCCTCCTAGGAGTCTTACATTCCCAAAACTCGAGGAAATGAACGTTGAGCTTTAAGCATCATATTAGATCATAAGGCACCTTTCTATACAACCCAACAAAGCATAGAAACTTGCAAAGGTACTTGGGTGTAGCTCCTGGCCTCGTCGACGAGGCAAAAATGGAAGGGCTTGCTCTGCACGACCTGTGATCTCAGAAAGGCCGGGGTTCCTCTTTCAAAATCAGGGCTCCCTATAAGGAGGAAGCGCCTTGTTGTTTGGGGTCCCTCAGATTTGATTTTCGGCTGTCTTGGGCCTCTTCGCAAACAAGAGCTTGCTACCTAGGGCATCTGTCTACGTGAAGGGTCAGTCCCACCTGATGCGGGTAGACGGCAAGGTTGTCGCGCAAGTAGTCGAAGCCGAGCTCTGCATTCGTCAGGTACACGACATCGCACTTGTAAGCTTTCTGTCGATCTTTCACCTGCAATGCAACATACTCATATTGATACCAACAATATTTATAATCATAGTAATAATTCATTTAAAAAGACTAATTCGTATTATTATAACAATAATTTCGATGATTTCAATCAGAAGAAGAAGACGAAGGAGAATAACAATAAGACTAATGATAAGAATGAAAAATAGTAGTAATAACTTCTTGTCCTATCAATATGACAATATTCACACTATAGTAACAACATAGGCATTCATATTATCTCGTCGATACTTGCCACGACTGGAGCTCCGCTCCGTTCCGTCCCCTGTGACTGCATAAAGCCTTCTCAGGGACACAGCGGGACTACTTGTCCCCGTAGCACCTCCATGGTGGACTGCACCAGGCCGACAGACACGCCCAGAAAGCGCAGAACCTGCCCAACATTCTCCGCGTCTCGGCGGGCCAGGTAGTCGTTTGGCGTGACAACGAAGACGCCACCCTTCTCCTGGGCAGTTTCATCAAGGAAACTGACTCGCCTGTTTCACTGGCTTCCAAGCAGACACATCCCCAAGCCCTAAGCTGTAGACGCCACAGAGCCCGAAACTGTGAACCCTCTTCCTTTTTTGAAGCTGGACTGTTGGACATACCAGGATACGGGCCGCGGACCCTAAAACCCTTAACATCCCTTACTCTCGTCCTCTAGGGCGGCCAGGAAGGTCGGAAGGAGGGCCACGATGGTCTTGCCCTCACCTGCAAACAACGGTTACGGTTGAAGTGCTGGGGTATTGAATTTAGGACTTGACTTAGGACGGGTAGGGTTTCGGTTCTAGGTTTCTTCATTAAGTTCTAGGGCCTTCGAGGGCTTGGTGGTTTAGGATTTAAGCTGTAAGGTTCAGGGCGGCTTATGTTATAAGGTTAAGGCAGCTGTGTACCAAGTGCAGGTGCCGAAAAAAAACTCTTATAAGGCTCACTCAGACCAAAACCACGCTGCTCACGGGCCTGTTTTCATCTCTGCCAGGCGCTCTCCATGCAGCACCAGGCCACCAAGAAGCTGCACGTCGAAGTACCAAAGCTCCAGGACCCGCCACACGGCCTGGAAAAAGCAAAAATGCCTAGGGCCTGAGCTTGGGGCTTCGGGGGCTAAGGGTGCCAAGACCAGAAAGGATGGTGGCAGAAAAAGACTACTGTATAGCAATAGTAATCGTCATCGTCACCGTGAGGATCAAGCGGGGGAACTCTATAGCAGCAGTAGCTCGAAGCTTGCCGTAGCCATGCGCCTTTCCCATGCGGTCTCGGCTGTGACGCAACCTGCATTCTAAGGCCTTCTTCTGCTTGGGCCCTTGAACACTCAGAATATCCCTGACACCCCAAAATGGTGCAAACACCCGGGTCTCTTGCCTCACGGAGGACCGCAAAGGCCTCGTTAACTGTCTGCGTCTCGAAGCCCTTTGCCTGCAGGGCTAACGTAGGAACTTTGAGAGGGTTTCTTAAAGGCTTGCCTCGCCTGAGCGCTCGGGGTTGAAGAGCGGGGTCGAGTATTTTGGGGAGTTTTGCCTCTCGCCTGGCTGGGACGGTACGGCAAGGGTCGGGGGATGTTCTACGATTGCGTTAAGAGGAAACTCACGTGTCCGCGTGGGTCAATCGGACAATCAGGTTCTTTCAGATTTAGCTGGCAAGCTTTCCCACGGTTCTTGAAGTGTAACAAACCCCCTAAGCCATGCCATACCGCCCAGCACACGTGATCGTACACTAATTACTAATTGCTACCATATGCAAGTAACCTTGGAAGTGGAAGACACACGCACAGACACACACACACACACACACCCGCGCGCGCGCGCGCCAAGACACACAAAACTCTGCTTGTGCTTGCATGCACGCGTGTGCATTTACACACCAATGTCAACACATACCGCAGGGTCGCTATCTGTTCATGCCCACGCATCAATACATCCGTCTGTCTGCTTGTGCCAGGTTAGGCATAACCGTAGCTTTTGGGCAAACGCGAAGCCGTCACGACCCAGAGCTGTTATGGTTTTCAGTGAGGTGTGTAGGGCTTATGCCACATGCCGTGCGTTTGCTGATTCTCCTCGCTGTCGCTGTTCAACAGGGCGGCGGTTGGTGGCTCCAGGGCAACAGCACTAACCAGACCGGTTCCCAGGAGACTCGTGACGAATCCCACTGGGCTCAGGTTCGTTGATGGATCGAGGCCCACACCACTTGGAGTGGCGAGTGGGCGACATGGCTTGCTTGGCCGGACATGTCGGCCCCACCGGAGCGCGGATGGTCCTGGGACAGCGGCCTATGCATGGTGCTCGACACCGTTGTCAGCTTCATAGGATGGACGCTCTTCGGGAACTCTTGGCCGGGGGTTAGGACAGGGTGCCAGCGCATCTTCAGGCTCCTGGCCTTGCTGGTCCTTTGTATGGGGGCGCACTACTTGTGGGCGATTTGCTGGCCTGTGTTGTCTTTGGTTTCGGTGGTCGTGATGGGCCTCATCTGGATGGTTCGGGCCATCGTCCGCAAGCTTGGGACGCTGGTCTACTGGGCTCAGCAGGCGGCCGGCGGTGTCCCTGAGGCGTCCGATGCGGAGTTTCTGGGACCCGGGACAGGGAAGATCCCCGAGACCGCGGACCTCCGGGCATTCAAGAAGGTCGGGTCCTCGGACAAATGGGTCCTCGTCCGCCGAGGAGGGCATGTCGCAGTGTTCAAAGCGGGCAGTGAGTCTCAGACCATCAGGACGCCGGGGCTCTACGTTCCGGTGGAGCCAGACACGATGAGGGGTGCCCGGGAGATCATCGAGGCGTGCCACGGCTATGACAAGGTCCATCTGTGCCGCAACTTGGTGTGCCACGAGGAGGGCCAGCACTTCAAGGAGTATGGCTTGGCCCGCGACTTCGACGGTGAGCGGTTCCACCTGAAGAACGCGGAGCTCGGCGCGGCCAAGGCGGGCAGGACTTTGTGGACGTGGTTGTGGGCGTCGCCGGTGAGGGTGCCGAAACCTTTGAAGGAGTTCGGTTCGGAGTCAGAAACGGAAGTGGCCAAGGCGTGTGGTGCTCACCGTGTCGGGTGGGCAGAACGGGACGGGGACTGCAGATTGGCGTGCCAACCATGTCGGGCCCCAGGCACAGTGACAAGCGAGCTGCTCTACGAGGACCAGTTCGATGATCTGGGGCGCGTGGATCTGTGCCCTCAGCACGCCTTGGACTACGAGAGGCGGCGACGGCCGCACAAGTGTCACCGCCAGGACTGCAGCCATGTGGGCATCCTCGGCGACTCGGGTGACGGTGTTAGGAGATGCCGTCTTCATGCTTCCGGAGCCGGCCGTAGATCAAACTCTCGCAGGCGATCCCCGGCTCCCGCTCCCCAGCCTGACCAAGACGACCCTGAAGAACCAGAGCTTCCTTATGGCGGTCAGGGAGGCAGCGGAGGGCTTCGTGACCTTAAGCGTTTGTTGGCCGAGGTGAAGTCAGACGGTTTGAGTGAGCCAGGAAAAAGAGTGCGCGAGACCTCACCCGGGCGAACGCCCCGCTCGAGCATTCAGAAGAACTTGGCTAAGCTGGGGCTGTTGGACTCGCCGGCCAAGGACAACCCGGTGCCCTTGCTCGAGGAGTTCTTCAACCAGTATGCGGAGGGCCGGGACATGGGCTTGACCGAGGAGGAGGTGCGCGCGAACGTGGCGGCCGAGCGGGGCCAGTCGCTCAAGGAGGTGACCAAGGAGCTCATCCGCCTCGCCATCATCGAGCAGGAGAAGGGGCAGCGGGGCCTCACCAAGTTCGTAAAGGCATGGCAGCGTTCCGCTTCTACCCGCGGGTCTTCCCCCGCGAGTGTAACGAGGAACAGTTCGGCGCCATCCTGGGAGCTGGTGGAGACCTCACCTGAGAAGCCTTCGGCCCCACCTGAAAGGGCGCCGGCGCCACTCCGCATCGGCAACCCGGGCATCTTCGGCGTGGATGAGCGCAAGGCCGGGGCTGCGGACACGGGCGCCTTCGATGAGGTCGCTCGGGCCATCCAGTCGCAGACCGCGGAGATCGCGTCGCTGGTAAAGTGCCACACCGAGAACACGGCGGTCCCACCGGGCACGATCAAGGGCTTGAACCGCACGTCGGAGGAGCTGGTTTTCTTGCTGAGGGCGTGCAACCAGTACCAGGTGACGGTGGGCGCGGGCGAGCAGGGCCAGGCCTTAGCGAACGCGCTCCTCTCAGCACAGGTGGGAGCATCCACCAAGCTTCGGCGGGCCGGCTTTAAGCAGAAGGTGACCACCCGGCTGGCTGTGGGGCTAGCGGGCCCGTACTGGGGGACTCAGGAGAAGCACGCGTTGAACGCCACGGACTTCGTCGCCCACACCGATGCCGAGTTGGACGCTTTCGTGCAGGAGATCAGGTCAATCAAAGCGGGCGTCGAGCAACGGCCGCAACCCCCGACGAAGTTGGAGGACTGGGAAGGGCGCGTTCGGCGCCAGAACGATGTGTGGGCCCTTGTGTACGGCAGCGAGTGGAAGCCAGTGCGCACCCATGCTCTGGAGCGCCTGTTGGAGTGGCACCAAGCCGAGCCCCACAAGTGGCCGCTTACGGTGCTCATGGACGTCTGGGAGGAGCTTCATTGGCGTTTCTTCGAGGAGCTGAAGGAGTCGCTGAGGCTCTTAAAGAAGGAGGCAGGCAGGGAAACGATGTCCTTGTCCGACATTAAGTTCTTTGCGCTCATGCCCAACGCGACGGGCACTGCCTGGTTAGAGCTGCCCCGCACCTTCGACCTGAGGTTCCCGGACGGCTGGTTCATGACGGAAGTCTTGCCGCGCATTGAGAGAAAGCAGGAGCGTATGTTATGGCGCTTGACCTGGGAGGGCACTCGGAGCGCGAAGCCCTCCGCCCATGCAGGCGGGGATCAGAGGGGCGAGGTCGCACCGAAGCCGACGGTCAAGAACTTGTGGGGCCCCAAGTTAACCACGGAGGAGGTGAACAAGGCGAAGGAGAGGGCCCCTTTGGACCGGGAGGGCCTCTTGTTGTGTTGGGGAGCTTTGACCCACATGGGGTGCAGCAACTTGGCGTGTGGCCGCTCTCACTCCGACCTTCAGGGCAAGTTCGAGGCGCTCGACCCGTGCGTGCAGATGCAGTTGCTTCGTCGTGGGGGCCTCCGGAGGATGAAGCCCGAGACCAAGGAGTCAGCGGCGGAGAAGATCAAGACCATCCGGGCCGCCGTCGCAAAGGACAAGGCGTCCAAGATCACCGACCGCAAGTCGGGCCACGGGGAGGAGGAGCCACAAGGCGAGACACGAGCCGGCGGCGAGAAGGTGGTTCAGTTCGAGGAGATCCCAGAGGAGTTCGGCGCGGTGGACTACACGATCGCGGAGGAGGACCTGCGTGAGGCCTTGAAGGGACCGGACGATGCATGGCTCCGAGGAGGCGACGGCTCACAACAGGCCACGGAGGCTGATGCGAATGGCGCGTCCGCACCGCAGGAAGCGAAGGACCTCGTGGCGCAGGCCGAGAACCTTGCCAATGGCCCCGTTCTGGGCAAGCTCCACAATGCCTCCGACGATCTGTTTGCATGGGCCGCTACTCGTGTCGCGGTGGCCCCTCATGCGTCCTTTGAAGACATCCTCGGCGAGATGGCCACGTACGGCATCGGTGAGATGGCGGCTGAGGCTACCGACATCCTGGAGGCCCAATGCGGTGCCAGAGCTGGTTCATCAGGGGGCGTTCAAGTGTCAGAGGTGATCTGGGAGTCCGGGCGCCCGGGCAAAGCCACCGCAACGATCGAGGGGGTTGTCTGGACCGTGTGGGACTACAAGGAGGAGGTCCGAATGTCCGAGGAGCTGGCGGGAATGCTACAGCAGCCTGAGGAGGCCATGGAGAAACGGCAGTGCGTTACTAAGGCGATCGCGGCGGGCATCCTGTGGAGACAGCTGGCCAGACAACCAACCCCGGGCGAGGTGGAAGCTAAGGCATTGGAGCTGCGCATGGAGCAGACCAGGCTGGCGCTTGAGGCGCAGGCTGTGATGGGTGAGCCGGCTCACAAGGTGGCCCCGATTGAGGCCGAGATCCGCATCTACACCCACGACACCGTTCGCGCCAACCACGACAAGGACTTTCGATCGTTAGCGGTTTTTCCTCTGTTGGATCTGGAGGATTGCAAGGTGGTCGTGGTGAGGGCAGACTACAAGGGCGACGTGGTGGTGGAGACCGTGACGGGACCTTCATGGCGGGACGGTGGATGGGTTTTGTGGACTCTCATTTGGAGGGGCCACATGGTGTTTCTCGAGCCACCGCCGAGCCTGCAGGCGGAGATCTTCCTGGACCGCTGGCAGCCGTACGATACACCCGCTTTGGGCTTCTTGTTCTTCTGGCATACCCGGCACGATCAGGAGCGCACTTCTCCAGGCCTGGTCCAGTGTCGTCAATGCAAGGGCCGCAAGGCGGGCGACACAGTAGTGCACGTGCGCAGAGAAAGCAACCTGGCAGCAGCGGCCATCGTGGGCTGCATCCGAGCGGGCTCGCGGCCCAACTTCGACAAGTTCAGCGTGAGAGGGGGGCCGGAGTTATGACCAAGGGCTGGGCGGCTGCAGGCGTCCGGGTGCTCGAGCCAGTGGAGGTCTGGGAGGATCCTTTTCAACGTGTTGGCCACCGCCCAGATCATGATCTTTCCCGGGGCGAGGTCCAGAAGCGCATGCTGTACCTAGCCAGTGGGGGCGAGGCCAACGTGTGGTGGATTGCGCCTCCCTGCACTAGCTTCTGCGACTGGGGTGCACAAAACGGCGGCACACGGACCTTTCGGTGCCCTTGGGGTGGCGCTCAAGATCAACCCCACAAGGAGGTGGAGCTCCAGGGCAATATGTTGAGCAAGGTGGCTGCGGAGGTTTTTCTGTGTGCACTCAGCCACGGCGCCTTTCCTGTTGTCGAGTCGTCGGGCTCGTCAGGCCGCTATCCCAAAATGTGGGATCTTCCATGGTGGCGTGAGATCTTGGCCAGGCCCGACGTTCAGTTTGTGGAATTTCCCATGTGTGCCTTTGGCCTGGGCCCACCCGACGGCGACGGCTACTACCACCACCGCACCCGTGTGGTGTTCCCTCGGTGTGAGGCCTTGGCTTCAGCTTTGTCCCGGTGCTGCCCAGGTGTTGGAGCTTCTCATCGGCATGTTCCGTTGGCAGGGGTTCGTCCAGGCGCGCCTCGGTCACGATGCGCAGAGGCCGGTGTGTACCCCCAGGAGTTCGTGCGGACCGTTGTCTCTACCTTGCAGCAAACTTTGGTGGCTGGGGGGGGACAGGACGATGAGCCACAGTGGTCCGAGGAGGAAACCAGGGCCGGGGGTGATATGACAGGCGTGTGGGATGAAAAGCTTGGCGGCCGCCATGGATGGCTGGACGAGCTCGACGACGTCGAGGCTTCAGAGGCCCCCCTTCTGTTCGGCACCGACATCCCAACTCGTGGTTGGGTCGCGGACCACGAGGAGACAAGGGCTGGTGGGGTGGAGCTCTACGACGCGCCCTCGGAGGATGCAAAGTTCGCGGCCAAGCAGTACATCGAGCTCGCCGGGAAGGCCGGGCCTGGGTGCCCAGGGGCTTGGAAACGTGTTTGTGAAGGAGGCGAGTGCCTGGTTCGCAAAGCTGGGTCGGTGAGGCTGGCGGCAGAGAGCTTGTGGGCGGTTCGCGAGGAGGAGGGGCTTAACAACCTGCGGGGCGTCGACGAGGCCCGTTTGGACACTGTGCTGCACCCCGACCTCCTGGACTACCTCCGCGACGTACGCAGGAAGGGCCTTGCTGCAAGGTTTGTGGGCCAGCGACAGAGGTGCCAAGCCAAGGTCCACCCAAACGGGCGCAGGAACCTGTCACAGGTCTACCGCCAGATCTGGAAAGACGTGGGCAAGTTAAGGGTGCTGGTGGTGCCATCTCACTTGGAGAACATGGGGCCCGTGGTGTCCAGTCCGTTCGATGCTGTAGACAAGATGCTCCCGGACCGCTCGATTGCACCCGACAAGCGCGTCGTCCATGATCAGAGGCAAATCAACGAGGGCACCCAGAAGGACTGGCATCCACCCGCGGTGCAACCGCGACATGAGCAGGTGGCCCGACTGGTTTTGTTTGCCAAGTCCCAGCTGCCGGGCGTCGAGGTGCTCATGAGCAAGAAGGATATCGCTGGGGCATTTCGGCTGTTGTGGGTTGACCCTAAGGACGTGGAGCTTTTTGCGGGCGACCTCCCATGGGTGCCCGAGGAGATGGAGGGCGGTGAGGATGTGGCCGGCGAGGGCATGACCGTGGTCTACTTGGTCAGCTCCTTCGGCTTCTCCGGCTCCCCCGGGGAGTGGACGGTGTGGGGCAAGGCCACCGAGGAGTTTCTACGGCACCACCGTCCTTCGATGCCGAGGCGGGACTTGTCGTGGTCCTTCGAGAGCCGCATCTTGGTTGACGACAACGTGCTGGTGGAGCCCTTGGTCGGCTTGAGACCCTGGGTGGCGAGTGAAGTTTACGAGCTGGGGGTGAAAACGCTCCTGGGCGAGGCGGCGGTGAACCGCGAAAAGGACTTGATTGAAGGGCCCTTCCGGACGTTTCAGACCGTGTGGGGCCTCGATATGGACACGGCCACGGAGGAGATCCACCTACCGGAGCGTCGGATCCTCAAAGGCGCTCACTTGCTGAACGATGGGGCCTTCGAGTATGGTTGCAAGGACTTGACCGTCAGGACGGTGCAACGTTTTCGGGGTATCGCCACCGGGTGGACAGTCATCGTGCGGGGCCTCAAGAATGAACTCAAAGCCGCGGATCGGTTTCTATGCGGAGGGGGCGACGGCGGTGCCAAAGTCAGCCCGAAGCTAGGGGTGCCCGGCGACGATGAGGAGTGTGAGCAGGCCTGGCGCGACCTGTGGGAGCTTTTCGAGGAGTCAAGATGGCTATGTGCGAGGCCGGAGACGTGGTCCACAAAGTTTGGTGCGAGCATGAGAGAGCTGCTTCCGATCAGGGAGCGACTGGCTTTACCAGGCGAGTGGGAGACCGGCACCATTTTCGTGTCATCGGATGCGACCAAGGTTATGATCGCAGCCATCGACTGGACCACGGGAGTGGTGATGCGAATGAAAGCGAGGACGGCAGCTGAGTGGGTGCAGCGATGCGGCGAGGACGAGGAGGTGGCCATCCACGTCGCGGAGATGCTCTCGTTCCTCGCCTTTGCGTGCAAGGTCGGGGAGTCCTGGAAGGGCAAGGTCGTCCTCTACGGCGGGGACAACAAGATCGTGAAGGAGTGGATCACCGGCCGAAAGGCCGGGACCCGCGTGGGCCGCATGCTGGTGAGGGTTGTTAACCTGCTGGAGATGCGCTTTCGTTTTGCTTTGGTGGCCACCTGGTGGCGCACGTTCCACAACGTCCACGCGGACTTCCTGACCAGGTGCTCCGATGAGGAGTTCCAGGCCATCGTGGAGGAGAAAGGGTGGACCGTGGTCGATGTGACCGATGCTCTCCGTCAGGCCCTCCTGGACTCCGAGCGCTTTGGCCCATGTTTGCTTGCCTGGGGCGAAGAGGACCGGAGGGTGCTGATGCAACTTAAAGAGAGGAGGCTACGGCGGGCAGTGCCCCACACCATCAGCCCGACGTGGAGCGAGTTTCGCGCGGTTGAGCTGTGCGGAGCCGGGCGTGTCGTCAAGGACTTCGTCAACGCGGTTGAGGCCGTCGGGGGGAGCTGCCGTTCGGCTCCTTGGTCCGGTGGGGTGCTACAGGATGAGGTCGTCTTCGCGTCCCTGCCCCCGGATGTCCACGCAAAGACGGTTGTCGCGGTTTGCACGGCCGCAATTGAAGGGCCGGCCCGGCTTGTTGTGATCGAAGGGCCTCGTCAGGTTGCCTGGGAACAGGCGGCAACAGTCTTCGAGCGTGCCATGTGGGACAACGAGACCCAGGAGTTCCTCACCACGGAGTTCGGGGAGATTGCGGTGAGGCGAAGGAAGTGTTTGGTGGCGGCCCCAAGTGGTTCGGTGCAAGGCTGTTTCCTCGCCAACACCTCCAGAGGAGCTCTTGCCCCGCCTATGAGTGCGGTTCTTAGTCCGGTGCGAGACGTCGCGAAAGAGCAGTGGTTCCACCCGGACAAGATCATCGTCGATGCGGGCATCCCGAGGGAACCGCTCCTTCCGCTGTTGAAGGGGCACTATTGGATGAACGGTGCAAGACACGTGTTGATGAGCACCAGTGGCCCGCTGCGCTGGCCGTTGCGCGAGAACCAGGAGATCCAGAAGTGTGTGGTGTGGGATCCTAGAGGCCCCCCAGGTGCGGTACGTGTCCTCACCGATGAGGAAGTCTGGCGGTGTCAGGGCCGCCAATGGGACCTGTGGGACCAGCTCCGGCGCGAGGGCCACACCGAGCAGTTCCTACTGAAGGAGGGCAGCAAAGCGACGGGTGGCCAAACGGCGGCCGCTCTCGTGCTGATGGCGGGCTACTCTGTGGGTGCTGGAGTACGTGCCGGGGGAGTCCGCGACAGCTTTGACGACGCGAACCTCACCAAGGTGTTGGAGTGGCTGAGGCGATGGAAGAGAGGTCTATTCCCCCGTGCAGCCACAGGTGGTCAGGACCGTCGTGCGGGCGGGCATGGGCACCTAGGTGAAGAGGATGGCCTCGCGCAGTGTGGTTGTGACCTCGAGCAGCGCCATGTGGGGCGCAACACCGTGTGGCGCTGGGGTGACGCATTGTGGCTGCCCGAGTCCAGCAGTGAAGATGAAGGTGACGGGAATGGGGCCCGGAGGGCCGGGGCGCCTCGCAAAGGCGTCCGCCGGGGCAAAGCCGAGGCAGTGCAGGCCGAGGCCCAAGTACAGCTCGATCAGGGCCCCGTCCGGCCGTTCACCGGCGAGGTTGGCACCTACGTCGACGAATGGGTGGAGGATAACCTTTGTGGCTACCTCGCCGACAGCACCATGAAGCAGTACGCGGGCATCTACTACAAGTGGAAAGCTTGGAGCGCGAGGCAAGGATGGCCTACAGAGTTCCTCGACAAGTCAGTGCCGGTCGAGGCCAACGAGAACAAGCTGCTGGGCTTCCTGGGGTACCTGGGGTGGTTGGGATGCTCTGTGGCGACGCTGAGGCAGGCCGTCTTCGCCATCAAGGATGGGCACAAGAGAGGTGGCCAAGGGGACCCCACGGAAAAGATGCATCGTCTGTGGATGCTGTTGGGAGCTTTGGAGAAAAGATCCCCCAAGAAGCCAAGGCGATTGGGTGTCACGCCGGGCATGCTCCAGTGGGTCGCGGAAGTGTTGGGCCCGCATTTGGCGACCACGGCTGAGGAGCGTTTCGACTCCACGATGGTGGTCGCGGCCCTCAGTACTGCGTGGTTCTTTATGCTGCGGGCGAAAGAATACCGTGACTCCAATGGGGTCGACTTCGCAATGATTATGAGAGGAGTCGACTTCAAGATTGAGATGGACTCCAGCGGCGATTACTATGTCACCCTCCAGTTCAGGAAGACGAAGACGGACCAGGAGGCCTTCGGCACTTGCAAGACGATGTACGCGTCCGGGGTCAAGAACCTCTGCGTAGTGAACGCCCTGCTGGCCTTCAAGGGGATCGCCCCTCAGAGGTTCGGTCAAGGAGCCGAGGCTCTGAAGCCCCTGTTCAGGTGGGCGAATGGGCAGATGCTGAAGCGGACCCAGGTCCAGTACCTACTGCAGCGAGCAGCAGCTGGGGTGGGCCTCCCGCCGGAGAGGTTCATGTCGCACTCACTCCGCATCGGGGGAGCCTCGGCACTCTTCCAAGCCACCGGCGAGATCGAGGTAGTGAAGCGGACGGGAAGGTGGTCTTCGTCTGCGGTGCAGCGTTACTTGCACGACGGCGAGACCGCCTTGAAGCAGGCCGCGAGCAAGATGGCATCCGTGGAACAGCGAGTTCACTACACATGAGCCGTCTGAAGTTTTGAGTTTTGATGGGGCCGAAGGGCGCTGTGCCATAGTTCGGTGTGCAGCCTTTGGCATGATGGTGCAGGTGACCGCAAAACGAGTCGCAGTGTGCCGTGTGTGCGCTAAAGTGCCAGGTTAGGCATAACCGTAGCTTTTGGGCAAACGCGAAGCCGTCACGACCCAGAGCTGTTATGGTTTTCAGTGAGCCCACCCTCCCACACCGGGGGCCGAAGGGCGCTGTGCCATAGTTCGGTGTGCAGCCTTTGGCATGATGGTGCAGGTGACCGCAAAACGAGTCGCTAGTGTGCCGTGTGTGCGCTAAAGCATATATTCATTCATGCACCTTACGAACAACGGTGTGGCAAGCATGGAAGCCTGAATACGCTGCTTCAGCTCCACCACCTTGGCGCGGAGTCCGTCGTTGTCCATCCTGGCTCTTCCAGGGGCTACTTGAGCCTCAATGCTTACAATGCATATTTCTGAGTCAGGAATGATTTACCCGATGGCCGTGCACGAAACAAGGCATGGCAAGAGATCCTGAAGGTGTTTGAGCTAATTTTGCAGGTCGAGGAGCTTTTCGAACTCCTCCTCCAGCTCGTTAATTGCTTCTACCTGCGGCAAAAATTGCACAAATCTTCTGGGAGTGGAGCAATGAAGCAGGAATGACAAAAGGTGGCCTGTTCGGCCAAGGACTCAATCAGCGCTTCCTTGGAAATCCGCAGGTTGATTGCAATGCAACACATCGGAGCTGCTCATGACATTTGGGGAACTTGATCCTGGAAGGCCCAACAACCCGAAAACCCAAACTCTAAATCCCCAGCCTGTAAACCCTTCAATGGCAGACGCAATTTTTGGGCGAGACGCATTTTCCTTCTCCATGTCCCCCTTGACCTCCTCCTTCGGCTTTTCCACCACAGCGGTCTCCGCCTCAGAAAGGGTCTGTCTGTTGCCGCCGAGCAACTCCGCAGATGCCTACCCTCTGCCAAACGCTAAAACCATTGCAACACTGTGAAACCTGCACCCATGCCCCTACGGACTACGGAAGATCATGACTTCAAAACTGGCGAATTGGAACCACACGGATCATGAACTATATACAGCTGCAGCCCCATCGACAGTGTTACGGAACTAAGCATGCGACCAACCAAGCAAACCTTCTGTGATCACACTCCAACTTCCGGTTTTGGGCAGGATTCAGATCTTCAGATCTTGAGGTGGGACCTTGAAGGTGCAACCCGCTTCAGGTTCAGGCTCATGCATGTCAATCCAACTAGCTGCATGACCTCACATCGTATCATCCTCACCTCGTACCCATTCTGCATACGTGCAGGTTTCAGGGATGCAGGGGACGGATTTGCTTTTTTCTGAGCGGTGGAAGGCATGGAAGCTAGGGTTGAGGGCTTTGTGGCTAGAATCTTCAATAATGTTCGCAGGGTTTTGGCGCAGACTACAGCTTGCTTACCGAAGGGAACCCCAGGGAACAGCATGGGTACTTTGAGAGGCACCTATTTCCTGGAATCTTGGACAGCCCAAAGACACAAAGACCTGAACCTTTCACCTTAAGACCATGAGCCAGGCATCCTGATCCCAAAACCCTCAGCAGAAACCTAACCGAGCCAAAACCCTCCAACTGCAGCTTACTCCTCAGAAGGAGTCGTGCAGGACACGGGCACGTGACTGGGAGTCGATTTGATGAGGATCCTGCTGTTGGCGGTCCCCTCCCCTTAACACCCCAGAAAGACCTATAGAACCCAATAGAACCCTGTAGAAACACCTCTTCTTGTCGGTCGATTCCTTTCAACATGACAAATACCCTGAGCCTGTCCATTAAAAGTCCTAAGCGCAACTCCGTGTACTAAACCCTCTGCCTAAAGCCCAAACTCGCCAAAGCCAGAACCCTAAACCCCAAACAGCTTCTAACATAGGGGCCTTAATAATTAGAATAGGGTTTTGGGGCCTAAGGAACCCCCTAACCCTAAAATGGCACTGGTAATAGTAACCCTTTTAGACCCTTTAAAGGAACCCTATTCTAATTAGTATCGTAAGGCGCCGGCCCTCATTCTCACGGCGGCGGCCCGGGCCTCTGGACGCCTCGCAGCGGAAATCGAAACTGTGATACAAGGGGCCTAAATACTTCCCCGTACGATTTTGGGAGTTCCTTATCATACATAAAGTAGAATATACCTCAAAACCCTGCTTCAGGGCTTTGAGCTTGAGATTTGCAAGGGGTTTCAGATTTCAGGGTGTAGGAGTCAGGGTTTGGGGATCACACCTGAACGCTGTGTACTTATGCACATGCTGGCGCAGACATGTGTAGGTCCAGAGAGAAAGAGAGAGGAGAGAGAGAGAGAGGGAGATGCCATCGTTCATGTGCATACTAACTAACCCAGGAACAGTGCGAACAAACACAAAAGCAAACACCCCTCCTCAACTCTTCCTCTCCCAAGCCTAAGGGGCGAGTAAAGCCCCCCGGCATTAAGGCCATAGGTAGCTAGGTAGGTAGGTAGATAGGTAAGTAAGTAGATAGGTAGTAGGTATATAGGTAAGTATAGATACAGTTAGAGATGGAGATAGATACAGAGGTTGAGATAGAACTATGGATATATAGACAGATCTACAAATAGTCCGCAGATACAGGTATATGTGTGTTTGTGCGCATGTGTGCAATTGTGGTTGTGTGGTTGTGTGGTTGTGTGGTTGTGTGGTTGTGCGGTTGTGTGGTTGTGTGGTTGTGTGGTTGTGGGGTTGTGGGGTTGCGTGGTTGTGTGGTTGTGTGGTTGTGTGGTTGTGTGGTTGTGTGGTTGTGTGGTTGTGTGGTTGTGTGGTTGGTTGTGTGGTTGTGTGGCTGTGTGGCTGTGTGCTGCGTTGTTACGTGGTTGCGTGGTTGTGTGGTTGTGTGGTTGTGTGGTTGTGTGGCTGTGTGGCTGTATGTTGCGTTGTTGCGTGGTTGTGTGGTTGTGTGGTTGTGTGGTTGTGTGGTCGCGTGGTTGTGTGTAGAATGTTGTTTATGTGTATGGATACAGTCACTGGTGTGTATGTATGCTATGTATGCTGGTATCTATGCATCTACGCATGAAAGTGTATATATATATCCATATGTAAGTATATGTATGCTTATGTACCTTTGTGTATGTGAATGTACGTACATATATGTGTATGCGTGTGTGTGTGTGCATGTGTAAATGCTCATGTATATGGATATGTATATGTTATGCACATGTACATGTACACTGTGAAAGTTGAATGCATGTATGTGTGCATGCATGCATGTACGTATGAATTGTAAATGTATGTATGCATGCATGCGAACGTACTGACCGCACAGAGGCGTTGTACTCCTTTCCAGGCTATAATAACGGTAGCCAAGAAGCCCCAGCCTTATAACCCGAAAAAGCGTGAGCCGCAACGACCCTCCCTCAACCCTACGTAAGCCAAAACCCTCGTCCCCGCTTACCGCAGCGCCTCTTCACAGCAGCACCCGCGGCCAAAACTGAGGCAACAGCCGCCAGTGACGACGAGGCTCCTGCTTTGATTGCCGCGAAACCCCGGGGTCTGAAGCCTCAAGCCTTGCCCGAAACCCCTTTCAACCCTTCTTTGTGCCTCTTTCCGGCACCTCATGCACTCGCCGCCCAGACTGTGTGGCCAGCCTGCAGGAATCGTGGGTGCGTGTTAGCACTTGGGGGTTCATTGGGGTTTCGGGCAAAGGGCTTACTTAGGATCTTTGCCGTCTAAGTCTAAGGGTCAGCTTGGGGTTTTGGGTCTGGGTGTAATGCCGAGGCACCTAGCTTTAGGCTTACCGTTTTGAGCTTTGCATAGTTTACGGTTAGGTTGCATCCGACATGCGATGTAGGGGGGTTTAGGACTGCCATGTCCACCCGAAAACCTGCAACCAGTGAACCACAAAACGCACATCTTGCCAACACGCGAGACAGATTAGATGCCAGCCGAAGAACCACGGACCGACAAAAGTAAGATACACTCCTCTCCTTTGACGTTCACGGGACTTAGTAAAAAAAGTTTAACAGTACGGAAAGCATAGAGATAGAAGCAGTTGTGAGGATGGGTGCCCTACTTCTGAATTTACTGACCAAGGCCATTGATCTTTCAAGCATGCTTCTGATCTAATCGTCATCCCTCTCAACCTTTGGACCCGAAACCCCAAAACTCCTGCGACCCTCTCCCAGCCCTACCTGGCGGGCAGTGTTTCCGGAACCGCCCCAACGGTGAAAGCCTGCTACAGGAACGGCAGCACGCCGAGCCACAGTTCAGGGGCAAGGGCTTGGGAGCTATGGTTTGTTTTGCCACTCGCAGCCGGCACAGCTGGTGTGAGAGTCTTGAGTTCCATACACTTTGGTTACATCCTCTTCTGATCCTCCATGAGTCGAAACCATGCTCTTTTAAGCTTCGGATGTGGCTTGCTAAACCCTGAACGCCAAAAATTCCAAGCCTAGCCAGGGATCGAAAACCGCAGGCGGCATTGAGGCTTCCGAGTTCGTGAACAGTTCCCTCACTCCCCGACATCAACATCTAAACGAAGCACCCTCCCCACTCTAAGCCTCTAAGCCTAAGCACCCTTCTCCACGTCATACGCCCCAGCAGTCCAGTCGCAGCAAATCGCAGCAGTACCCAATCAAATCCTGCGATATCGGTCCTGTCACAGTAAGACCTTTTCCGGGAGCTTTCTTTCCCAAATCCCTCCACACAAAAACACACACACACACACACACCAAGCCTCGTTAAGGAGCGCCATGGCTTCGGATTTGCGGTCTTCTACTCACGCAGCTACAGTTGCTTGAAGACGGCCACATAGCGATGAGGAGCTTCAGATACGGTGAAATCCGACTGATGGCTTGTTTCCAGAACTAAGCGCTAGCCGCCACAACATCAACACAAAGGCTGAATGCCCAAAACTGCAAGCGCGCACACACACACACACACAGGAAGAGGGACATCGAAAAAGAGGCATGACCGCCCCCCAACCTAAACCCCAGATTAGGAAACTCCAAAACTATTTTTGGACAGCATCAAGCCCGCAAGAGACACAAAACTGAACGCATAAGCATGATGGAACTAGTTACAACAACGAAACTTGGCAAGCCAACGGAATGAAAAATAACAAGGGTAGCAAGTGTAGCAATAAGCCTCACGATGCAAAACTATGGTGATTTCCAAGCTCTGAAGCTTGTTACCACCAAAATTCTCAGCGCATCCTACTTCTGAGTGCCCATAAAAATTACCGCAAACGATAAAGGAAACAAACATTGGCCAAGTCGGGTTATGCTGGGACCCGGCGTCATCCAGCACACATACATCGGCGGTAAGAACCTGGACGATTCCGACGGTATGGGCTTGTGGGGTTCAGGTATGTGTGTGGCTTTGCTCTACTTTACATCGTCTCGATTACTCTTTAGGTGTTCAGGTAGATTCCGTACCATGCTATAATGTTCTAGTCAGTGGCACACTTCGTTCTGCAATAAACTGCGAGGTACAACGCCATCGGCTGATGTGACAAAATCCGGATGTCATCTCAAATATCATCTACCCCAGCCTCTGTATGCATGGGTTGTCAACTCGTGCCATTCTAACGACGTCTTGTCTTGGGCTCCCTCTGCATGCTTCTTTGCTGCACTCGATTAGCTTACCACCAGTAGTGACCATTCAACTCTGTTATACACTGCCCGGTGTCCCACCCAGCAAATATTAGGCATTTGTCCATGACACACCATAGTCCCACATTTTGTCATGTTTAGCTTGCATGCTGCATACCACGATATATTAATGGTCCGAGGCTAGTTGCTGGCGCATGTCCTTCAAAAAAATACTTCCTGGTAAAACATACTAGCAAACTGTACATGATGAGAAAACGAGGAAATTGATCATAGCTTTATATAAGCTTTACATACATACGGAAGAGGTTACACCACCCTGTGTCCTTGCTCTGCAGCGGTTCTTTCCAGGTGCCGAGCCCCTCCGGCTTCTGCAACATAACCTGGGTCCCACCCAGTTTAGTCGGGTTTAAGACCTTGGGCTTATGGAAGAGCCACAGCCAGCTTTCAGACGATCTGCCTGCAGGCCTCAAAAGAATGTGAACCTGTAACTAGCCAAGAATTATTTGCCATTTGCCTCCCACTTCTCAGTAACGACGCTCATGACCTGAAGACGACTGGGTCTCGGACTGACTGCTTCACCACGGCCTGAATGCTAGGCACAGCAGGTCCGAAACCCTGCATCCTACGACTTAAGCTTATAAGCCCTAGACTTAAACTTGGGCCTAAACTCTCGAATGCTCTTGTGGGGCCCTTATCCTGGCCTCTGCCGATATGCTCGCAGGTGTAAGGCGAAGAGGCACATTCATAACACAGTTTGCCGAAATCGCCGTGATTTTCGCAAAGGCAGACACGATGCTGATACTGCGATGGCTTCTGCCATGGCGCAGCCAGCCTGTCGAAAGTCTTGGCTGGATTGGTGGCTCTGCTCTACACGAGCCTTCGGCTCACAGTGCAGACTGAGCTAAGCTCCCGTCCAGGATCTGTGCCATCAGACGTTACCAAGCTAAAACTTGCATGCTGGGTGCATGCACAAGACCCTCGCCTTCACCCTCGCTCTGCTGAGAGCAACATGGACTGCCTCCCTTGCCTGCACACCAAAGGCCTCGCGGGATTCATCATCTTGCGAATGCCTCTAATTCGCTCGTTGGGCTCGTGCCAAGGATCAACAGCGATCAGCCTGCAAGGGACCCAGTGCCTTTATAGTCTCAGGTTTCAGAATTCGGGATTTAAGGTCTGATTTGGCTTAGTGTCTGTTCTCACAACTTGGGCAAGCGGGTTTACGACTCCAGGGGTCTCGATGCTCACAGACGGAAGACAGGCAAGGCTGCACGATTTTGGATTTGAGTGTTCTGGGTCTTAAACGTAAGGTTCTTACACAAGCAGGCGGCCTGATGGGAAGATTTCTGGGAAAGCAATCGTCATCATCGAAGGTAAGCCGTCTGTCCCGTCTGTCGACCCTGTCTCTGGCGGTGAGGGGCCCGACGCGGTGTCGCTGTCGTCTCACTGACTCCGTCGCTGACACCCATACCTTGGGTGTGGAGTGGTTTCAGAGGCAAGGGCTACGAGTATTGAGTCCTGCTCCATGTTGTTGTTGCTCAGAGCGATTTAACAGTATAGAACATGCAGAAGTTCTGCAAACGGCTGAAGCCCTAAATGCTTGTCGGGAAACCAAAACCGAGTCGGCACTAGCATCAGCCAGGTTCTTGTAACGACGACAGGAGGAGGAGGAGGAGGAGGACGTGGTGGAGGGTGGGACGACTACGACAAGGAACAAGCACAAGGATGACGAGCACGACAACGACGACGACACGCAAACAAAAAGAAGCGGAGAAGCAGCACAAAAAGCTGCTTTCCCTTGCACCCAAGATGCCGAGACCGGTGCCCCCGAAAAATTCAGCGTGCATGGGATCCCTTCACGAGCCGCAAACTCCAGGGAGCCAGCCTCCCAAGAGGAGCACCAAAGAGGGTACACCTCAAACGCGGCTGCGGCTGGGTTCAAGGTGAAAGTGCAGGGTTTAGGACTTTAGGATCACTTGCATAAAATGTGGGCACGTCACGTCGATCAACAGTAACGACACGGGATCGGGAGCGTCAACTCAAAAACACAACGACCCTCAGACCTCAGAAATGCAGGTCCTGCCCCCACTCCCAACCACTAAACCGCCAACCATCAAAGGCACCGGAAGGGAGTTCGCCATCTTCCCGCCGTTCGCTCGTGCGGTCAGGATTCCGGACAAGGCCGCTCCGTTGGGAGTGGGGCAGTTGCCCGGCTTTTCCTACTCGGCATTTACGGTTTTAGGGCTTGGCTTTCAACCTATGTTGGAAAGGACCCCCAAAACAACGCTTAATCATGGAACTCAGGGGAATTAGAAGTTCCTGGGTCTTTCAACCGACGCGACGCCAGAAGCCGGATTCCCGATCTGCCGGAAATTAGGAGGTCGCAGGGCAAAGGGACTTAAGGTTTTGTGTATCGGGCTTTTCCCACACGCCCAGCTGGTCCCTAGGCTTTCGAGTTCTTGCCACTCAAGCGGTTTCGGGTAGCAGGTTTGAGGTCATCGGTGGCTCCGTCCCTGGCCCCCACCTGCAGCTCCAAACGCTCTTCAGTGTCAACCAAGTCCCCGTCGCAGCAAACCTCGCAAGCCTGGATCCGAACCCAGCCGTCGCTCATAGGTGGAACCCGAAGAGTCTGCACTTTGAAGGCAAAGGTGCCAGCGTAGTCGCTCACAAAAGCTTTCTCCATCTCGGAGAGCCCCACAAAAGCCAAGTCCACGTCCAAATAGCAAGGCGCCTGAAACGCCTATAAGCGTAAATGCCCTACGACTTGGCCCTAAAGCAAGTGCTACAAACCCTATAGCCATAAAAATCGCAACAAGGTCGGACGCGCCTGGAAGTCTGCGGAGAGAAGTCGAAGGGCAGCCTTCTCCTCCTCCCGGCCACCGACGCGGTTAGCATCTTCCGCAGAGATGGGATCAGGGAGCTGCGCATGCGCCAGAGGCTCTGGCTCTGGTTGCTTCTGCTTCGGATGCTTTGGCCTTTGAGCTTCAGACTCCATCTCCAAAGCAGTCGGGTTCTCAAAGATCCCCGACCTACAAAGAGGGAAAGCAGCTGAGAAGGCTTCCGCCACTTCGGCCATGTCTCCCTCCGCTTGCGCTTCCCTCTCCTGCGCTTTCAGGAGGCGCTCGGCCCGCTCCTTGAACTTCTGACGGGGCTGCTGGTACTTGTTTAAGTAGTGGCGGCCGAATTGCACCTGCCATTCACCATAGGACATGACTCCGTCGGGGGGCACACGACTTGATCGCTGTACCGGAAGCCGATGCAAGCGGTACCTGCTTTGGGGACTTAGGGCTTCTCACAAGAACAACCGGTTGGTCTAACTTGCTTGTTGCCCGCTCGTACAACATGCACCCAAGCCGCAAGCACAGGAAGTGCGAAATTGGGTGACAAGGATGGCTTTAGAAACCCTCACGTCCCAAAGCGAAACGACATCACTTCTAAGCCAAGCTTAGGTGCTCTTCACCGAGGGTGCGCAAGGGCGGTACCAGGACCTCGCCCATAAAGAAGGCCTCCGTGCTCGCAAAACTCAGACGCACGGGGTGTGCAAGTGAAACAAGTCGCGAATCAAATGACGTGGAAACACACTCTGATTGTCACCGGTACAACTGATGCCCTCCAAGTTGACAACTCCTCAAGTCTGTAACCAGAAGACACATGATGACACATACCTTGCCCAATGCTGGATGATGCTGGATGCTGGTTTTCCGTGTGTTCGGGTTTTGGAACTTTCTGCACTGTCCGGAATGACAATTGCATCAGAATCGCAGCCCTGCGAACACAAGAACGCTGGCAGGTTAGGCTTATAAAAACTCGGTACTTGGGCTTGCTTGAACCCTACATGGGCGTTTTAAACCACAGTGGAGCATAATAATAAGGGCATGTCTACCATGAGACTCTCTTTCTATAACCACATGCCCTAGAAAGCAGATGAGCGAATTAAAGGACCTCTCAAAAGTGTGGGTTTGAGTAAATCAGAACTGTCCAACCGGCTACTAGCAGGTCGGGGCGGTTGGGGTTCCAGACCATTGGCAAGTTTGACGAAGTTCTGTGGAAGTCTTGTGAATCTTGCAAAGAACCCGGGCTAGCCTTTGGGTCATCGATGCGCTTCCTGAAAACAGATTCGCCCGGCAGCCGCGGAAACCAAAACACCTCACTAAGGGTTCGCAATGCCAAGGCCAGAGCCCTTGACAACTTGAAGCTTGCAGCTTTGTAAGATTTGTTCTGACGCTACGATTGAGGATATCGGTCCAGAGATGTCCAGAGTATAAAAATCCACAGTGACGTACTTACACAACAGCTAAAACATGCAAATGTCCACCTGGAAAACGATTGTGGGCAATGTGTTGTCTCGCGACAGTTTGGCCCCACGGTGCGTCAACGGCAAGCTTTCTCCATTCCTTCGGCTGGGTGTGCATGGTCTTCCCAATGGAAGCGTCGAAAGCTTGGACAGCTCCCATGCCATTGCTCTGCGTACATCAACGTTGACGCTGCAAGAAAGAATCCGCCGACACTGGCCAATCGTGTCTCCACAACCTGACCACAACCATCCAAGAAACCCTGTGAGCTGACAGCAGGCTGTCTCAAGCTGAAATGGCTATCGGCTCCGGTCAGGCACAAAGGCCGCCCTCTAATGTGATTTTAGCAGAAACCCCTACCCACAGCGGCACTCGCATACCCATGCATGCACAACATCTCGTGCCTCCCTGCAAAATCTCCTTCTTCACAACACCACCACGTGTTGTCAGATCCTCTGCCTCGGCATGAATAAGCAAATTTTCTGATGTCGCAGCCGCCGCTAAGTCCGGTCCACGAAGCGCAACCGCCAGGAAGATATCCTGTTTTGTCACTCAACATCACAAGCAAACCAAATTGTTTCACGGCACGCGAGCTCGTCACACCTGCCTGACGTGCAGGTTTCCTGGAACTGGCTTCCCACAACGTCTGTACATGCTTAAAGTTCCTATGTGTGCGTGCATGTGTGCGTGCGTGCGTGCGTGCGTGCGTGTGTGCGTGTGTGCGTGTGTGCGTGTGTGCGTGTGTGCGTGTGTGCGTGTGTGCGTG
>BGNK01000666.1:167672-215237 GCA_003297005.1 Symbiodinium sp. clade A Y106 | reverse complement strand
TGGCTGAAGCCGATGACCTGGATGGTATTCCCCAGGGCCCTGCAAAGCAGGGTTGATGCCGGCACCACGGCCAACGGAAGACTTCCGAGTGCAGGGCCAAAATGAAGTGGCGAAGCTCTATACAATTTCTATAAACCTTAAACCCTAAATTCTGAAAAAATGAACCATTGACCTGTTCACGCCAAAGCCTGAAAGTCTCTTACGTGCCCCTAGACACAAAAAGGAAAGGCCGCATATAACAAGCTCGCCAACCGCGGGACTTTCTTCGGGATCTCTTTCAGGCCATCCAGGCCTTTTGGCTGGAGCTCGCGCTATACGGGTCCCTGAGAGTCCCGAAAAAAATTACGAGCTATGCGATGATGTAGCCCCCAAGCCTTGTGCTCTGCGCATCGCGACAGCTTTAGGCTCCAGGCTTCTATGATTGTAATCAAAACTGTTTGAGAGAGCCGGGATCCGAGCCACGGCGGGGGAACCCGGATCAAAAGTTCAGGAGTTCTGAAGCTTTTTGTTTTTTTTGGAGAGGTGTCTAAACCCTAAACCCTAGGGCTTCAGGCTTAAGGGGCCACAAATTGTAGGATCCTCTTGATGGAATTTCCACCTTTCAGGTATCCCTAGCATTCAGAAGCTCTCATGTTGGGACGGTGCGTTTGGGTCTGTAGGAAGCTGATTCAACAAATTAGTGGCACAGCCACTTTCTGGGTAGTTCTCTAACTTAGGGTCCCTTTTGGGGTTGTTTTTATAAGCGCTCCGCGCTATTGAACAGGGAGCGTAGTGTAGGGAACTACGCATGTTGTATGGAACCCCTGACCCCAATCCTTGCATCCTGAGCCTGAGAAGCCCAAGCCTAACTCTGTTGCATCAGATGCCTAAGCCCTAAACCCTAAACCCAAAGACACTGAGCTTCAGTTGATTGGATGGTGCGCAGAAGTCATGTGAAAGGTTCAGAGCATCGCTAACGGGGGCGCTGTCATGGGGGTGCAGGTTACACATCATCAAAAGTAATGATGGAGAGACTATTGTCTACAAATGTGGCTTTTGCCACGGACGTACGTTGTTGGAGCTTGCTCTGGAATTCGTAGCCACATTTGTATTATGGGCTATTGCCAGAGGGAGGCGCCTGTTTTTGATTGCGCCGGCTGCGAAGACAATTCCGTGCAGCATGATTGCAGGAAGTGATGCGTCGATGGTATGTGTAACACAAAACCGTTTTCGATGATTTGCACATGGAGGGGGCATGTTATACTTGCTCTTACTCGAGCTTTGCACTTTCTTGAGCAGGTCGACAGCTAGACGGGTGGGTGGGTGGGTGGGCGTAGGTGGGTGGGTGGATGGATGGATGCATGGTGGCATTAAAAATGCAAGCATGTAAGGGAGAATTCAGCAGCTATGATACGGGACTCTGGATGGACGAGCATAGTGAGTATAGCCATCTTCGACAAGGCTAACTTCTAAAGTCCCAATCCTTGGCCGCAACACCGAGCTCATCACCAGACCATTTTCCCATGACTGCTAGCTGCTACTAGCTGCTGCCTATGATAATGATGATGAGGATGATCATGATGATAGCCGTGTAGCTATCAGAGCCGAGCCTTTTCCGGCGAAGCCTTTGAGTGCTCTGAGGCCGAGATTATTGGGCCGTTGGGTACCGCCGGCAGCCAAGAGTTACCGTCAGTGCGTGAGCGGCATCTTTCTTACATTCCCGTAGACGAACAAAGAACCTCAAAGAGGGCTTGTAATGGATCACTGCGAAGTAATGCTGATAGAGGCAGTAAGGATGGTAAGCATACCATCAACAGCAGTCACAGAAGCAACAGCAATTCTACTGTGCGCTAGTATTTTTCTTAGTAGTAGATACTGAAATCGTAATGACAGTCAAGCAGCAGCATTTATAGTCAAGTCTTGTATAGTGCTTTTGGTTGGCTCTTGTTCGGAGGTTCCTTCCGGAGGTTTGAGAGATGTTTGGGGTTTGGGGTTTAGTGTAATATAGGGGCCTTACTAATTACCTATACTATTTTGGGGGTTCCTTGTTATATGAATAGTATGATATACCCCCAAAGCCCTATTCTAATCATTAAGGCCCCTATATTAGCTCTTAGCCTCGGTTCTGGGATTCAGCAGCTTTAATCAGTGGTGACTGGGTTCCAGCTTGCCTGAGGAGTCATGCTTGATTGTGGACATTTGCGGCTGCAGTTAGGTAGAGAACCCTACACCCATGAGAAGTCGGAGTTTGAATGCGGCGGTGAACGTCTGCGCAGCTTGGGTTTGAAGTTCAGTCTTCATGCTCACATGCTTCGAGAGCTTGGAGGGATGCTTCTCCCGCGTCACCTCCCAGTGCACGTGGCAGCTCAAACAGGCCAAGACCGAACCGTGCTGCCACACGCACCAGTCGCAGTTGTCCAAATCGGCCGTAAATCATTTCGGGCTATCACGCGTGTACTGTAGGCATGAGACTATAAGGTTTGCGCATGGACGGTGTATGGGAGTTTCAGACAGATGTGGGAATGATACTTAGTGCCTTTACCGAATTTCAGGGCTGCTTTTCTGGCTTCCGTGAACCTGTCTGTCCGCAGCGTTTGCAAAGCTCTACGATAGCCAGAGCTGTTTCATGGGTCCTGAAACCATGCTGCATTGATCGCCGGATCTTCGCCCCGCAACCAAGCAAGTCTTTCAGCAGCAGTCCATTGTGACCTCGCGCGCTCGGATCTCTTCGAGGACTTTTGCACTCTCATCGTCGAAGTTTACCACAGCACTCAAAGGCCACAGACCGTAAGCCCTAACCCATGAACCTAAAGCTCGAAGCTGAAAGCTCCCCAGGCCATAAACCCTAAATTAAATGTTGTACAACCATACGAGGACAATATCACACAAAGGCCTCATGTAACCCCCTGTAGCTCCGCACATAAAGAACACCTGCTTAAGAGCCATGACCCCGCTTCGCCGAAGCCGTTGCTGGCCGGGGTTTCTGGCCGCGCTGCTGCTGGTCGGCTGTAGCCCGACTGACTGCATCTTTTTCAGAGTATCTGTGACCGCTGTTGGTGCCCACTGTCACCACCGGCACCACTGCCAGCATTGTCCTCGATGCTGAGGGAGAAGGAGGAGGAGCAGTACTGGCAGTGGCAGTTGCAGGGCCAGTGGCAGTTGCAGGGGGCGGGGGCAGTAGCAGCAGTAGCAGTAGTAGCGGTAGCAGCAGTAGTGGCAGCAGCAGCAGTTGCAGTCTGGTGGCTGCTGCTCGTTTGGTTTCTTGACTGATTTGCTTGGAGGTCCCCTTGGGCTTTCCGTATCTACCAGGCATTGAGGCCTGCGAATTCGAACGCTGGCACCCATTCTAGCCTTACCTTTCTCCGACCCTACATTCATACATCTTGTACCTTTCCCGCAGACTTTTCGAGTTTGGCTTCGAGGCTTTGACAACATGTTCTCCCGTTGCCGCACTTGCAGAGAATAGGTCAGCCTAGTTCAAGTGTTTCCATCTCGAGCTACTGGTAATATAGATGCCTTAAGAATTTCCTATCTATTTCGGGGCGTTCCTTATTATAATAGCAGCAATAATCATAGTAGAATATTTCCAGAAACCTTGTTCTACGAGCATCCCAGGTGCCTTTGTCGGCCCCGCGCCCCAGCGCGCAGCGAGAGAAGCTCCGGCTGCAAGGCTCCGCTTTCTGGGGGTTTTTGATTGTGGTTTAGGGTTCAGGGTTTAGGGTTTAGGGTTTAGGGCTTAGGGTTTAGGGTTCAGGGTTTAGGGTTTAGGGTTTAGGGCTTAGGGTTTAGGGTTTAGGGTTCAGGGTTTAGGGTTTAGGGTTTAGGGCTTAGGGTTTAGGGTTTAGGGTTCAGGGTTTAGGGTTTAGGGTTTAGGGCTTAGGGTTTAGGGGTTTAGGGTTCAGGGTTTGGAGACTCCGGAGTTCGAGTACCCAGGTTCTTTGCATAGCCCTAAACCTTAGGCTTTGACCTAAGCCCGAGCCACAGGCGACAGGATTCGAAGAAGAAGCTTTGTGAAGGTGGGTTTCAATGGGTTTTGTTGGGTTTCATACGGTTTTATCGGGCTTCAGACTCATTTTGCAAGAGCTTTAATCCCAATGCGGACCCCTACTTTCAGAAACCCCCTAAACCTATGCAGCTTTAATGAAACCTTTCTGAATGAAGCCTTCAGAAACCCTGTCGCACCTGTAAAGATTTCTTAAAGCCCAAACTTCAAGAACCCCACATTGATATGTGGTCTACGGGGCCGTCACAGCGACCCCAGACTCTCGACAGTGGGATCCTCGTTATACGGACCCCTGCAGAAGGCACCCTCACGTTCTAAGAACCTTCTTTCGCCAACTCGTTACCCTTTAAAGCGATATCCATTTTGTAAGGATCCGGAAATCTCGGAACCCAGGTAGCCACAGATTGCAAGACCCGTAAATTAGTTCGAGATAAGATTCTTGATAGCAGCAAACTCCGCAATTAAGGTTCAATTCAGGATACATCTATACTTATGACAGATGCTCAAATCAAGGTAAAATCCTCACTTAAGGGCCGTGGAGCTTCTGGGTGGGTCTGTTTGACACCTTCCTTCGGAGGGTCTCCCGCCGCGCCGAAGAAACCACCTCGAGCGAGGCCCACCTTGGAGGGATTTTTAGGGCCTTTTTGTGGCCCAAAAGACCTACCTTTTTAAGGAACTCTAACTCTCTCTCTCTCTCTCTCGCTCGCTCTCTCTCTATGTATATATGTATAGAAACCATAATAAGGAACCCGAAAAAGGTAGTCTACTGGTGGGGGTTGTAAGTAGGTTCTTCAAGGGTTCGATCCTTCTGACGGGTTTAGTGGTTCGGAAGGGTTGGATCGGAATCAGAAGCGTTTGAAGTTGCATGTTCCTGGGTGGAACAACTAGTAAGTATAAAATAGGAATCTGCTAGTGGGCGAGGCATCGGGACACTTCTCCCGCAACCCAGCCAAGGCTTTTTTTGATTGAGAGTGCACGGCACCTAAGAAAGCCCCAACCTTATGCCATTGCATCGGCAAGATGGGGCTCTGACCCACAAAATCCTACCCCCTGAAACAAAGCCATCATTATTAACATCATCATCGATAGGGGATTCCACTCTCTGATTGCAGCTGCGAGGATGCGCCTGCTGCAGCCGCCGAGTGGCGGCCGTCGCTGCGGCGGACACCCGCTGGGAATTACAGATTGCGTTTAGGGTTCGGGCAGGAGGAAAGACATTGACACTGACAGGTGTCTATGCATGTTGTATGACTATTCGTGTACTTTTGCATACGTATGTAGGCATATGTGCATCTTCGCGTTCGTGCATATCATGCGTCGCACATTGACATATGTACACACATACATGCATGCGTGTGCGCATCAAGATAGGCATATAACAGGGCCAGGACAGTTAGGTTCTGGAGGTCTGTTGTAGTATATAGCGGCCATAAACGGAAGCTCCCCACTAGTTGGGTTGGGACTGTGGGACCAGAAAAGAGCACGGAGCTGCAGGAGATTTCAAGCCCCCCAGAACCACAAAAGTATGATAGCAAAAATAGGAAAGGTAGCGACCAATCTTCGTTAACTCCAACGAGGGGCGAAAGGCAACAGTTCTATAGCCCCTTATGGACCCCTTAGACAGGCTTCATGGGCCCCTAAAGAGCCCCTTCAGAGCCTTTAAAGCTTGTGGTGTGGCAAGGCTGCTGCTGGCCCGGCGCAGTGATGTACGCCAGGAGGCGCTGAAGGCCGCCCTTTGCCGGGTCGAGTCCAACTCTAAAGCTTCTACTATCGGAGTCTTTGAAGGGTTCTGGGAAAGGGTTCTTGAAGGGATCAAGTAGAGGGTTCTAGGAAGGGCTCTAAGCCGGGTAAGAAGGGGTCCTCAGCCGTGTAGGCTTTGGATTTTAGGCTAGTGGGATCAGGGTTCAAAACCCGAAAAGCGGCTTGCAGGGTTTGAAGGGGCTTTATTTGTGGAGGGTTTGAAGGGTCAAACGACTACATCAGTCGATTACTTGGTAGGCAATAAGCAGCCTACCATGGGGCTATCTCAAGTAAACCTCTGTTTCCGGTCTACTTAAACTACAACGTCCGGATCCTCCAAAGCATGAAGCTTCTAAAAAAGCTTGGGTGCTCCTTCACTAGCAAAATATTTCAGTTCATAACGAGAAACTCTATACCATAAGAAGACCTATAGAATGCAAGGTATCCTTCACTACGCGACATTTGTCTCTCCTCGTTGTTTCTAGTCTCCTGTGAGACTCCTAGGAGCTGTCTGGCATTTTCGATGAAGTGAGCGTGGAGATCTTTGATGAGATCGAGCGCTACGGCAGGGCGGCTTGGGGCACTACATGGGTGTTTCTGGGGTTTCGGGTTTGGGGTTTGGGAGTTTCTTAGAATAAGGGGTGCCTCATGTAAGGACCCTCTAGTACAGATTATAAATCCTAAACCGGAAATCCACAGCTCCTGTTCAGGAAGGAGCTAGGGGAACTTAGAAATATCTTTGGTTATTATAATCCCTAAGAAACAGCTAAAATTATAATTTTTGCTAGGGGTCTAAGTTCGGTATAGGTTGGGTGTGTGTGTTGGGGTCTCGTAGTTTCTGAGAGGCTCGCCAGTCGCCGAGGCCCTTTTTCGGCGTCGTTGTTCGACCTTCTAAACCATAATCAGTAAACCCAAGCCCCACATTAAATTCAAAGCCAGGCACACAATACTCCGAACACTAAGCCCCAACCCCTAAACACATAATCCAAAAGCCTATGAGCCTGAGACCAGGGTTTAGGGTTTAGGAACCCCAAAGCCTTGGATCCAAGCATTTCTGCGCAAACAGCCCCACGACGTGGAGAGAGGCCTTTTATATTGCAGGCTGAAGCATCCGAAGTACCCGGCGAAAGTCGAGGTGTTCCGGGTTCAGGGTTTAGGGCTTAATCCCCAATTCGTAGAATCCCGAAACCCCGAAGAAATCAGCTGGATGTTGCCACGCCGAATGACCAGAGCTCCCCCTTGAAGGGATGTTTCCGATCAGGGAAGAACCGCCAACTCTAAAGTCCAACCCCTTTAGGCCCTAAATGATCCCAATATAGTGCCCTAAGTGGTAGGACCCTTAGTATCAGAACCCCACTATAAGGTACCCCTAGTTTTCGGAAACTCCCAAATCTAAGAGCCCGAAGCTTAAGCTAACGCTTCGAAAACCACCCGAAACCCTGCCTGCAGCCGAACAGACCTGCCTTTTAAAGGAACTATACATGGAAGCCATAATAAGGAACCCCAAAAAGCTAGATCTTTTCGGCTACAGAACCCTAAACCCTAAATCCAAGCCATATGAGCCCTAAACTTAACTTGAAACCACCCTAAACCCGAAACCCTGAACCTTAAACTCCAAATCCAAACCATACAGACCTCTGTTGCCTGGAGACGAGGACTCCAAAGGTGTCCCAGCTTTGCGGCTGCGGCCCTTCTTGGGCTACAGGGCGGCCTGTGCCAGCCCCTGGGCCTTTAAGTTTTGTCGGATTAAAATAGCAAGAATACATAGGTAGATAGATAGAGAGGTAGATAGGTAGATCGGTAGATAGGTAGATAGGTAGAGAGGTAGATAGGCAGACTGGTATATAGATAGATACACAGAGAGTCTTTGCTTAGCATCCTCTGTTGTTCCATCGGGCAAGGCGGTCTATAGGGTTTAGGGTCTTCGTGGAGTAAATGATAGATACTCCTTTAACGTTGAGGGTTTAGGGTGTGTAGGGTTTGGGGTCTTGGGGGCTGAGGGCCTGAGGGCTCAGGGTTAGGCTATTAGGGTGGTTGTCAATATTAGGGTCCCTTTTTGGGTCCCTATTATAGTACGGCACCTAATATTTAGGGTACCCAAGACGGGACCATAATTTTGACAACCACCCAATTAGGAGGGTTTAAACTTCATGGAACCAGACTCCACCATGGTTCTCCTGACTCTGGAATGGTGCTGTGGAAATCGCACACTTGCGCACATGCATGTACACAGATAGGTACATGCATGCAGACATCCCTAAACCTTAAATCCCTGTACATGAATACATCCTCGCTCAGGGGTAAGATTTGATGTACGGGCCTCAATGAGCAGAATAGAGCTTGCTTTGGGGTGTATCATACAAAAAATATATAAAGACGACAAGGGTATACTACTATTTGTCCGGTCCTTTTCTGTATTACATCCGGAGGCCTCTACCGCACGGTCACGAATCACATCCTTCCGCAGCAGGCGTCGTTTGGGGTCTTGGTTTGGGGTTGCTGAAGCCGCCGACCCCAAGCTAAGCTCCAACGATGCGCTGTTTGCATATCATCAGACAGTGCTTGTGTAGAGAGCTTGCCGGAGAGCCCCAAAATCCGAAACCGTTGAACCCAGCCTCAATCCCAAAGCGATGCCCTGAAGCCTGGAAGGCGGGGAGCCCGGTCGAGCTGCAGAAGCGAACCCGAGATGGCGAACAACGCCTGCGGTATGTGCTCAAGCCACAGGGCAGAGAACGGGCGGGGGTTCTAGTTGTTTAGAATTGGGGCTCGAGGCGTTTAGGGTTGTGAGGCTTTTGCGGGGGAATTTAGGGATTTAGGGTTGTGGGGGTTTGGGGTTTTCGGTTTCGGGCTTATGATACACAGGTGTACATTGTTTTGTCTTCACAATCAGGACCCTGCGATGGGTTTCCCGTAGGGTCCCCTGTTGTCTGAAACTTCCATTTGTTTCGCAAAAGGCCCGTTGTTCTAGCGGTCACCCTCCCATTCTCTCAAGCTCTTTACATACTTTGCCGGAATCGTTCTTTCTGTCTGTCGGTGAAGAGAACGATAATTTTGAAGAGTGTGAACCAGCAAAAAAACCTCTTTATGCTCGGCAGTTGCCCATTCTCTTCACGCTTTCACATACTTGCACGGTACTGTTCTTTTTGCTTGTGGGCGAAGAGAACGATAATAATTGTGAAGAGAATGGAAACCCAGGACATAGAGTTTGTGGCATCTCATGGCATCTCAGCGTCCTCCTAACATCCGCAAACTTTCCAGCCTGCCTAAAGCCAAACCCCATCCAGATGAAGAGTCACCTCGGGCTTATTAAGAAAACTCTGGGTCCTTTTTTGTGCGCTATCAGGGTATCACGTGGACTTGAAGAGTTCGGACTTTCGAGGGGAGCTTTGGAAGAAGGATCTTACTTGAAAGGCTCTAGATTAGGGTCCACTGTTTTCTGAAACTCGCACATGAGACCACAGAACCGCCAAGGAACGATGTCCTGGACGTAAACGGGCAGGAGGACCTGGCAGATTTCAGCGATGTCTTGTTGTCCTGAGCCATTGACACTCCTCCTCATTGTTCCTGCTGTTGCTCTTGCTGTTGGTCTCACAGTGTTTCTTGTTCTTAGCATTGCACTCGGATGCTGCTGTCTTTACAGCAATTCGTCTGTCACCGTTGTTACGGCCATTGCTTGCTATGCCACGAATGTGGTCTATGGCTTTTGAAGCCACCATAGCGGCGGCAGCAGCAGCAGCAACAAGAGCAGCAGCAGTAGCAGCAGCAGCAGCAGGTGTGGCAGTGGCAGTCGCCGTCGCAATGTGCTCCTCGCAGGATGGCGAAGAAAAAGAAGCAGAGGTCTCTGATGCAAGCCACCTAGCAGCATTCAGACAGATGGGCTCGATTGCAGGTAGCTGGGCTGGAATACTCTCTTCCACCGCCTTTGGGGCCCTTGCTTTGAGTACGAGTTTCGTGTAGCGTGAACAGGCCGTTTATCCAAAATGAGCAGGGTGCTGTGGCAAGAAAAGGCAGGGGACTGTGGCGGGACTGCAGCAGGGGCAGGAGTAGCAACCCTCCGTGGGAAACTTGCCGAAACCACACAACGAGCACTTTGGCGAGAGCACGATTGCCGACTGAAGCTCCGTGCAAGCCACAGCGAACAGCCCGAGAGGCCGAACAGTGTGGCTATGCCACGGTCGCTTGAAACTGTTTTGCATGCTCGCCCTGCCTGACAGCGAATCTGATCTACACTTCTCCTACATCCCTCCGAAGCCCTGAATCAGCTTTTTTTCTACAGGCAAGGCGCGGGCCTTGTTCGTGGTGCTGCGTCAGCTGGTTTCGAACACGGCCTGGGCCGTGGAGAGGCGCGGCTTCCGGCTTTGGGGGTTAGGTTTCGGGTACAGCTCAGGGCTTTAGGGGTTGTGGATGTTCAGGGCTTTTGGTTCTTGGGTTCTCGTTGACATCGATACTACTTACTAGTTTTACTGTTCTATCATAAACAGCTTGGGCCTGGCGAGGTTTCGGGTGTGGGCCTGTGGCAGGTAATGGGCTCGTCATCGACGTGACCGTCGAACTGGTGACAGTGTTAAAGCTGTCTCATGTGGGAGGGAGAGGGAGCCGGATGAAGACCCCGAAAGACCGAGCTCCAAGTATGTGGGCCCAGGACAGTAAGAGAACCCTAAAATCCCAAGCGAACACAGGAGTGGGAGTTAAACTTCCGGGTTCAGGTTGGAAGGACAAAGCCTCGATTTTCGGAGTTGGGCTGTAAGGATTTAGGGGTTCTGGGTTTGGGGTTTCGGGTTAAGTGTTTAGGTTTTTGGGTGTAGGGCTTGGGGTTTAGGTGGCGGTGCCTCTTTTAGGATTTTTTTTGGGAATGTTGGCATCTGAAGTCTCAGTCGAGAGGCCCAGGGCCTAAACAGCTCAGCCAAGACATACACCTGGTCCTCTAAGTAGCAGAGCCCCATGAACCTTGAGCACCCTGTTACCATGGAAAGGTATACAGGCTACTCCACCACAGACAGAACCTTCAAGGTTCTCGGCCTGTCTCGCCTTGTTTTGACTTCTCTTTCGCTCTGCATTTCTCTCTTCTTGTCGCTGTGTCTTTTTCTCTCTAGCTTTCTGTCTAGTAACATAAACAGTACACATTCATGCAGTGTACAAAGCATATACCTCTACCTGGTACACCTACGCCTCTGCATAAGTTTATACATGTACATATGCAGAAGTAGCGAACAAAGATAAACACAGAGACACCGGAATAAACCTATACAAACGCAAGATACTCATACATTATTCGTCTTGTTACTGTTGTTATTATTATTGTTAGTATTCTCTTATTCTTGTTCTTGTTACTTTTGCTAATACTAATATATATATATGTATATATATATATATGCATCTCCCCCACCATGCGTGGAGGTCGGCGATCAAAGCCGAGGCCGGCGAGGGGGAGTGGAAGCAGCGGACGCCGGACCTCGAGACCCCGGACTACGAGGCAGGTTGAGGGTTTTATCACAGGTTTACCGGGGATCGATTTGGGATAGTCTTTAATTTGGTTTCCCTTATTGTTTAACATAAAGCTCTAATTACAGATAATATTAGGGACTTTTGAAATCGACACTTAGTTCATGTTTCTTTTGTTTTCATAAACGGTTAATGGGCATTGATACGGTCTTCATCAGTCTTAGAAAGATGTTCAGCATGTCCTGGTTCTACCTAGGACCTAGTAGTAGTAGGGTAGGTAACCTTAAACCTTTTTGGGGTACTATATAATCCCATATAATCCCAAAGGTTACCCTTTAGTTCGCCTAGGATACTGGGCAACACATAAAATAGTATCGGATGAGTTCGGTTCTTCGGCTTTAGGGGCTTCGGGCGTTAGCACTTAGGCACAGTATTCGTGGGGTTTTCTTTACGGCATGTACTGTAAGACCTTATCTACGGAATGTACTGTAAGACATATTCGCATACGCATATTACCTACCTTTTGAAAGTTTTGTCCACCTAGCAATAGTCACGTGGAGATGTGGGTCTGAGTCTATCCATATCTGAGCCTGACAATCTCACCATTTAGGGTGTTTATTTGCTGATCCTGACTTTCGGGAGCTTGAATATTCAGGGTTGAGGGTGCATCCGAGAAGCCCTGCCTGCTAGAAGCACGGGCTTGCCGTGAGCTTTCAGTATTTAGGTCCAGGAGATATCGGAGATGTGGATCTAGGATTGATGGGTAGTGATGTTACGTTTACAGTTAGGGGGTTTAGGTTTCAGAAGCTGGGCGTTGGGTTTCACGTTGAAGGCTTTAGGATTACCAAGGAGCCCGGCCAATGTTACGCAACGCTCGAATATAGGGTCATCACATTGTTGAAGTCCGTGCAGAAGCTGCTTGTCACTTCTCTTGGAGAGAACTCCTACAGAACCCCAATCGAACCTCTGTGGACCCCTTCAGTGCCTTACAGAGTGGGGTTTACAGTACCCACATAGTAACCCCAGAGAACCCTCTAAAGGGCCCTTTCAGTTCACATATAGACTCCCTGCTGACCATAAGAAAGCGCCTGCTGTTGCGGGAAGGTGCTGTACCGGAATGCCCTGAATGGCTACGAGGTCGGAACACGTCTTGCAGAGTCTTCCGTTGGGGATTCAGGTTTCGCCGGTACTCTGGGGGCCTACAGGCCTACAGGGCTTTGTCACAGAGTTCTATAGGGGTTTAGGGTTTGTACAGTCGTATTTGTATTTTGAGATTTTGGGTTTTGGGTGTCTCCAGCATTTACCGCCTAGGCCACACGCATACACATATTCGGCTGTGCGCCGCTATCTTTTGGACGCTGGGGAGCAAGTGCCTTTGTTTGAGTTGGGGTCGATTGATGCTGTGGCTGGCAGATCTCGCCGGTCCATCAGCCCTGAGCTTTAACGCTGAAAATAAACGGCAGCAGCCCCGCCAATAAATTGTTCCGGAGAATTGCTATGCCTTAGGCGCTATGAATGGCTCCACCAATCTTTTCGGCTTAGGCTTCGGGCGGTTTAGGGTTTAGGGTTTAGGGTTTGCAACAGGACTCCGAACAGGACCACGTGCAGGATCCTGCAGGCACAAGGAAGGACCAACCTAAAACCTTGACGCCCCATCTCCCAAGAATCCGAACCCTTCCTTTAAGGACTCCTCAAAGAAGCCCTGAAAGAGCCCTTTAAGGAATCTTTCGGAGCATTTACATGGAACCCTGAAAGGTAACCCTGAAAGGAACCCTTGTAGAAACCCTTATAGCAGCCCATAGCAACCCCTATAGAGACCCTTTTAAGGGAGCCCTTATGGAGAGGCATGAAAGCAGAATCGCGAGAGGTCCGCGAGTATGCGCCCTACGCCGTTGTGCGGACCGCGGGCCAAGGCATGGTCGGGAGAGTTAGAGCCGACTGCTGTTCGTTGTTTGGGGGCCTTGGGCTTTTGGGGGTGTAGGGGGTGCAGGGCTGTAGGGTTTCCGCGTTGAGGGTTTTAAGGTTTAGGGTATTCGGGCTTTGGGCTTTGAGGATCTTTGAGGGTTTTAGAGTTTCGGCGTTTAGGGTTTTGAGTGCTTTGCATGCGCTGTGTCACCGCTACTCATTATCTCCAGGAATGAGTGTGTTCTCATTGATCACGGCAAAGGCGGTGATGATGGTCCCGCATTGTTTTCAGGGATGATACTTTATCCGGACGTTGCTGTGGTTGTCAACAGTGATAAAAAGCGCTGATCACAATGAGGATGACGATGCCTGCGGCGACAATAATATGCCGGTGTTGCGGCTGTCGCGATAACGGTGGTGGGGATGATGGTGATTCTATGATAGCAGCAGAGGAAGAGACGACGAATTTAAAATGCCAGCGCCATGGAGACAGACAGTTCAAGACTCTTGATGCTAGCACTGGGGTTCCTGCGGGTTCCTTACCGAAGGTGGCGAAGCGGCCAACAATCGCTCCTTCTTCATGCTGGCAGACTACATCTTCGGCAAGAAGAACGAGAGGCAGCATCATGGAAGATATTCGACTCACGAGAAAGCATTATTTGATGAAGCTCTTCTTAATGTGCGCTGTTGAGGTTGCTGAAGTGACTGTGAGAGTTTTATACAGGCAGACGGCAGCTACCAATTGGGATCAGAATCGTGGGCACTTACGATGGGTATATTCTCACAGAGCACTACAGTATATATATATATATATAGAGAGAGATATAGATAGAGAGAGAGATATATATATGTATAGATAGAGCCTTCGCAGAGTCCATATCGGCGCCCTTCAAAGACCCATCAAACAAACAAGGCTACCTTACATCGACTTTGGGGCTTGCAAGGTTGAAGATGTGCCGGGAAATTCGGGCTCTACAGAGACGAATATTGGCCATGTTCACTGTGAGTTGCATATGAGTTGTGATACAGGGTTTAGGGTGTATGGCTCAGTATCTGAATGGTAGCAAGAAGGATCAGCGCATTGAATAGCAGCAATATCAGAAGCGTATGTCCTATGGCATCCGGATGCTAGCAAGTGCCGAGGGCTAAAACGGTGGAGGAGCAGTAGTACTACCTGTAGCAGTTAGGGAGTTTTAAACATCGCCTCAGCATTGCTAATGATGACGGTGATGCCAGTTATGACGGGGATATTGATGCTGATGATTGCCAATGATGATTTTTAAACTGCTTGTTTTGCAGCTGCTGCCACATCGTGGGTGTCATTTTGGTTTCCTCTGCTGCTTCAGCTACTCTTGCTCTGGCTGCTCGTTCTGAGTGTGGTCCTGCTTCAGCCGCTCCTCCTCCTCCCCTCCTTCACTGGTGCTGCTGTTCGCACTGCTACGATCACTGCTTCTACCCTTTCTTCTGTTCACATCTTCTCACAGCCTAAACCCTAACCCCAAAATCAGCAGCCCGAAAATGCCTGGCAGGAACGAGAAGATGGCCATGACCACACCAGTCCAGATGGACAAGAGCACCGGAACAATGTCGCACCTGGGACCTCAACTCCAGGATCAGGCTTTCGGGCTTGACGCTTAATTTTGTTGGGGGGGTTCCTTATTTGTAATCATTGTTACAATATACCCCAAAAGGGCTTGACGCCTTCATTGTTACAATATACCCCAACACATTATTCTAATTATTAAGGCCCCTATATTCGGCTTGTCATCACGGATTTGGGACTCATGATCGGTCTTCTCCAGAGAGAGTTGCTAAGCCTGTCGTGCTGTCAAACAGGATTGGGGGCCAGTTTATCTGTTATGGTAAGTGTGGGTGCAGGGCGCACAGTTCCGCACCTGCTTTGTGTAATCTGTTCTTTTTCAGTGCTGGTTCTGTAGATGACCCAAGAAGCCCCTATACCCTTAAGTCCTAAACCCTAACAACCCCCAAAATCGTCAAGCACCGAATCCTGAAACAACCCCAGATCCTAAAGCCTCCTTTTTGCAGAAGTCTGAAGCGGGAAAATTTCAAGACTATGGTTTTCCCCATGCCGCAAGTTCGAAGAGCATCAGTACAAGTATGTCTTGTTGCTTACCTTCTTGAGAAAAGCAGCCACCCACAGTGTCATGGCGACCACTATACTGTGTTGTCCTCGCTGCTATTCCCTAGGGGCCTCATTATGAAATTTTGCTACTCAAGGATTGCCAGTCCGAATCAAGGAGCAGCTTGAGCACTCTGGGCATTCAGTCTTCTAACTTATAGCAACCCTGTAAAGCCAAACAAAACCCCTCTTGAACATGTCTAAGGTCCTTCGAAAACCTCGTCTCACCCCATAAACGCCCTATAAAGCCCTGTTACAAAATCACCAACGGCCCACCCTAAAACCCTAAACCACCAACCCCGAACCCCAAAGCCCTGGGTTTTTAGGTTCATCATGCCGAGCAAGTACTGGGGGGAGTCCCTCTCCGAAGCCCCTCTGCCTGCCGAAGATGCCGGCGTGACTCTCCAGGCCCACCTATACAGAGTATAGGGGCCTTTGGGGGGTTGAGGGTTTAGGGATTTGGGGAGGCCTCTGTGATTTGTTGAGGTGGGATCTTTCGGGTTTTTGGATGTTCTGGTGCCCCTACGTCTGCAAAAGGTTCGGGGATGAGCATCTGTAGAAGCTGACTTCGGGGCTTAGGGCTTTGGGCTTCCCTCATCGTGAGGACAAGAGTAGTGACTCAGATGACGAGCTCTGACAGCACGAAGACAAGCACAAGAGTACATATTGATGACATTGCGGGCGATGATGGTGGTGGTGATGAAGGTGATGATGGCGAAGCACGGCTGCGGGTATTTTGCAGCTTTGACGGTGAGGCTCCCCAAGCCCGAACCCCGATCCCAAAAGTTGTAAACTCAAAAAAACCCTCAAGTCTAATTCCTTCACCACTCCACCTACAACCCCTAAGCCTAAAACCTGATCCCTCAAAGCTTCAACTCTAAATTTAGACCCATCATCCCCAAACCCCGAAGGAACGGCCCGGGGAGCGTGTGGCCGTGAGCATCTTCGGTGGCTACGCCGTGGGTTCCCTGGTAGCGCGGAAGTGGCTAGGCAGCAAACGGCCTACGACAGGGGTCTAGAAGGGTTCTATACGAGTTCTGCAAGGGTTCTATACGAGTTCTGCAAGGGTTCTACAAGGTATCTATACAGGTTCTGTAAAGGTTCTATGAGGGTTCTGTAAGGGTTCCATAAGGGTTCTACAGGGGGGTCGAGGCGAAGGGAGCAGGGTTAAAGGGTTCCGAAACCGTAAAACCCCAAATCTTAAACCTTAAAACCTACATCTTAAACCGCAAACTTTAATCCTCGGACCTAAAATCTTAAGCTTTCAATCTAAACACTGTCAGCACATCCTCCTTGACCTCGACGCGGGATTGCGAGCACTTGATTCCTAAGAGTTCGTGTTGTTTATCGTCAACCCTCAGGGTTCAAGGTTCATAGCGAACCCTAGAAAGTCGGAACATTGGTCAAGGATGATTAGCGCTAGGATTCCCTACGCTCTACCTTAAGGGCATGAGGATAGCTGGCTTCTACTGTAAGGGGTCAAGGTTTAAGGGAATCGGACTCAGAGTTTAAACCCTAAACCTTCAACCCTAAACCCTTAAGGTTTGGGCTTCAGGCTTCAGGGTTTAGGGTTTAGGGTTTCAGTCTCGGCTCCAAAAGCAAAGACGTGCTCGAGGACAGAGGAGCTCTTGGCTTCCGTGGCGGAAAGCGAGGACGGTTTCGGGTTAGGGTTTTGGCTTCGAGTTTTGGGTCTAAGGTTTAGAGTTTAGAGTTTAGGGTTTCGGGTTTCGGCTCAGAGTTTAGGGTCTAGTGTTTCAGAGTTCAAAGAGTCCTGTTTCGCGTCGCTTAGAGCTCCCGCTGACAGGCCTTAGAGCCTTAGTGTCATGGCCTAACTACTTGAAGGCAGCCTGCACGGATTGGTATTTATGCTTTGATTCTGCTCCTGGCTATCACACTGTTGCTTCGGTTACTGTACCTACCATCAAGGGCCGTGGCTATCACTGTGTTGACTATTGCCGCAAACATCGTTCTTGATACTGCGATCACTGCTGTCACCGAAGGATGACTCTCAGATTTAATTATTCTCTTGTGGCGTTCTTATCTCTGATTAGTGTCCATCGCCGTTTTCTTGCCAGAGAGACGGACACTATATTCATAGTCTTTCTCAGTCAGCAGCTCGGTACGAGTCACGGCAACAGTAGTTATATAGTACTCTTCCACTCAGTCCGAGAAGCAAGCCTTGAGGGTGAGGTTGCGGGCTCTTGTGGCACAGCTGGTTTGCGGACATTCTTTACAATGCTTCCAACAAGATTTATCAGGGTTTTGCGAGGTTTATGAGGGCTTGCGAGGGAGACTGGTTAATTAGGTCGCATATTTTGGCTCCAGATGTATAGCTAAGATCGAAGCTAAGCATTTCCGAGCCTAAGGTCTCAGGACCCAACACCCACAACACACATACACACATGCAAGGCCTTGAAGCTGAAGCCCTGCAGCCCTAAGGCCCTATATCTGAGAGCCCTAGGAAAGAAACCCCAAAAAGCCTTAAGCTCCACCACCATGAGCTCCAACACATGAACCCTGACCCGACCCTAAACCCTAAAACATGGCTTTCCGTTTGTTTGTGCAAGCGAGGAGTGGGAGTTGGCTGAGAATGCGACACGTCTGCTGCAGCGACCCGGACGGGTTCAGAGGGCTCAAGCGCTGGGATGAAGGTAATTTGATTACTTCCGTACAGTCCTATTTAATATTCCCATAATATACCACCCCCAATGCAATGTGAGTATTTCCCTATATAATAATGCCATAACCATAATGTACAAAACCCAAACCCTTTTCTAATTATTCAGGCTGCTACTTGCTGCCCCTCTTTGAGCAGGGCATTGGGATGCACGGTTGACGGGTCAGGGTTTAGGGTTTAGGCTTTCCGAGCCGTCCGAGTGAACGTCACCGTTGCTGAAACGGCCTGAAGAGTTTAATGAATGCTGATACCCAGCCGCCAAATGCTCCCCTCCCTCAACCCTAAACCCTAAGCCCCAAACCCTAAACCCTGCGCCGATCCTCAGGTACAATGACCCCTTCACCGTTCCCTGGAAGCGTCGAAACGAAGTGAGCGTGCCAGTCCGACAGCGGGCCTAAACGTGTCCTCGGTTTTGGATAGCGTCGCCAGAGAGTTTAGGGTTATAGGGTTTTAGTTGAGGTTAAGGGCTAAGCAGACAAGTGTCTGAGAGCCCAACCAACAGCAACAGACACTTCGCCCTCTCCCTTTCTCATCGGTCCGTCTATCTGTCAGCCACCCTAGACCCTAAACCACCATATCCGCTACTGTATTGCATTGCCTCCATCGACTCCTTGAGTCAAGACCGACTGGTGCCTTGAAGCAATCCTCACACTCCAATATACTCTAAAATACTCTAATGTACTCTACTATGCGATGATATACTATGATATACTACGATATATTACGACATACTATGATTATACTGTGATGCACTGTGTACTTCTCTAGGACCAGGACTTAAGTGTTCTTCGGGATTTGATTGGGCTTTTATTGTGAAAGTGTCCAGAGGATTCTCAAGCACAACGTTTTTAGCGGGTTCTAAGGGCACCGAAGGCTCTATGATCCTCACATCCATGTTGCGCAAACTGCAAGTCCAATGCCTGCTCTACGGACTCGCACTGCCACATAATTGGGGAGTGTCTGAAATCAGAGGTCCATGGTTCTGGGCTTCTTATATTAAGCATCGTGTTATTTGGGCCCTATACTGATGCCGCCTGTTTTCAGAAACTCATGATTTTCCAAGGTCTTGAACAGTGCTGCTCCAGGATGCGTGCCTGATGTGACAACAGCATGACCCAAACCTTAAACCCTAATACCAGTTGCCTTAACAAAACCGCTGCAACTACAACAGGTTGCAATGCCTTCTGAAATGAACATCCTCGCGGTGCCACATCCAGACCCAAATTCTGGAAAAGTGCTTGAGAAGGACTACACTACCGCCTTGCTTAAGTTTGTGTCCACTTCATGCGCGCCCATCGGACCTTGCCCGATTTTCGAAATCGATTTTGCCGTCTGCGGGGCAGCTGTTAGCCCAGAGACAGGGGTGCTGTTTCGAAGTTCGGGTTTGGGATAGATAGAGTTCCGGGGTACATCATAGGTTTGGGATCGTTATTTTTTCTATTTTACGGGGTAGGCTGACTTCAGAGTTTAAGCCCTTCTAGTATCCGTTCCAGTAAATCCCAAACCCTAAACCCTCAACTCCAAGCCCGAGACCTTGAGTTGGGTTTCCGCGCGCCGCTGCACGGCAGAAGCTGAAAACGGGGCACTGAGATCCTGCTCCCGGGCTCACTGTTACTACTGATATTATGATTTGTGTCGACTATGAATACCGTTCTTACTACTATTGCTAGGTCTTAGTACGAGTCTTAGTAGTCGTGTTCGTACCAGTACTAGTATTCGTACTAGTAGTATTCGTGTTTGTATTCGTATGAGTATCTATGAAGATGAGTGTTAACATTAGAAAGAGTATGAGTAATCAGGATTATTGTTGATACTTTTTTGCAGTATTACTGTTGTTGTTCCTGTTGTTCTTATCTAGAGTGTCTAGTTTGAGGGGTCGAAGTAATCGAAAAGAGTACCCTGTACGCCTTAGGGTTCCTATCATAGTTATAGTATAGTACACCCCAGAGGCTCCCGCCCACTAGCCTGTGCAAGGAATAGCCCGACAGTCATAGTCAGAAGCAATAAGAAACTCGAATGACATTCCTTGACAGAGGGCAACTTGGGCTCCGTGGATAGCAACTATCTGACCGGGGGTCGGGGGCCGAGGGTCCGGGGCTTCGGGTTCAGAATTTGAGGTTCAGGGTGAAGGGCGCAGTCACGTAGACTGTCATTGGTAGTAATGCATCACACGCGCCGTCGGCGTCGTGGTAGTACCAGCACCACTACTGGCAGTAGTCGTGGTCGTAGAAGCCGTCGCCGTCGCCGTAGTAGTTGCGGGTGACTAGTCGTGTCCTTGTGGTGGTGGTGCTGGTAGTGGTGGTAGTACTAGTAAGTAGTTCATAGCATGTAGCAAGCAGTAACTAGCAAGCGGGACGTAGTAAAACCTAAGGTGCCCCTAAACCCAAACCCTGGACCCTGAACCCTAAACCCGCCTAAACCCGCCCCTAAAACCGAAAAATCCGAAACTCCAATCCCTAAAACCCTAAACTCCAAGAAGCCCCCCGAGTTATTTCCTGATATACTCCGAGGCTCCCCCGGGAAAAGTCTCCATGTCGCAGCTCTTCGTGGAGCATGGAGGCAAGGGATTCGGAGTTTAGGGTTATGGGTTAAGGGCTTAGGGATTACAGATTTGGATTTAGGGATTTCGTTTTAGGGATTAGGTTACAGGGATGAGGGATTAAGGGTTTAGCGCTCAGGGTTTTAGAGTCTTAGGCTTTAAGGCTCAAGGTTTGAACTTATATATGGGAGTTTCCGAAAATAGGGGACCCTGATATCGTACCCCTAAATAGTAGGATCCTTACTATAAGGACCCCCAAGTAAGGTACCCCTATTTTCGGAAACCCCCCTTTAGGGCTCAGGGTTTGAAGTCTTTAGTTCGTACTGACTTAGGATTTGGCGTTATGAAGGGTCCGGGTTTCGAGCATCCTAGCTCTAGGGTTGACCTGAACCTCCCTAAACCCTAAACGCTAAACCCTAAACCCTAAACCCTAAACCACCAGTACCCTCAGCTTTTCACCTTCTTGAACCCTCTCTCAGTCTCGAACAACTTTAAGGCTTAGAAGGCCTAAGGCTGAGATCTTAAACTCTCAAAGCCCCGTTAAACCTTACAATGCCCTAGAAGCGGTGAAGCCCTGACTCCTAAGTATACAGAAACCACCATCACCGACCTCAAAGCCCCATGAGAAGTCCTGTCCTTGTGGTGATACGGGTTCAAAACCCTAGAGAAATTACCCTAAACCCCAAATCCCTTACAGTACCTGGTAGCAGGCCTTGTAGTGTCCGTCATCGTAGCCTCTACAAGAAACCCGTAAGAGTCCTTCAGATACCCTATTAAGCTTCCAGCAGTACAATAGAAGCCTGAGTAATCAGTAATATGAAATATGAGTCCTTTGGTTCTGTGGTATGGTTATAGTATAGCATACCATCAAGAACATTATGAAGACCCCGATTTACCGTAACCCTCTGCATAGTCCTGAGAGAATCCTTAAACGGAGACCCATTAAGGAGCCCTTATAGAACCCATCAGAGCAGCCCTGCTCAAATTAGTAAGGCATCTCCGGAAACCCTATACCCTGCAACCTAAAGCCTAAACCCTGAACCCTAAACCCTGCACACCACACCCTAACCCCTAACCCTTGAAACTTCACCCATGAACCCTCAACACCCAACCCACAACCCCTAAGCCCTCACACCCCTCGACCCCTAAACCCTAAACCCCTAAACCCTAAACCCCCAAAGCCCTAAACCATAAACCCTAAACTCCTAAACCCCTGAACCCCAAACCCCCAAGCCCGACCCTAAACCCTAAGCCCTCTATAGATCCCTTATAGATCCCTTAAAGGGACCCTTAGTCCCCTAAAGGATCCTTTAAAGGAACCCCTGAACCCCAAACCCCCAAACCCGAAACCCTTCGAGCCTCCAGCCGTCGTCCGGGAGGCTCCAGCAGTTCCCAGGATCCGGCCTGGCAGCCCAGTTTTGTTGGGTTTTGGGGGTTTCGGGTTTAGGGGTTTAGGAGTTTAGGGTTTAGGGTGTAGGGGTTTTGGAGTTTAGGGTTTAGGGTTTAGGGGTTTTGGAGTTTAGGGTTTTGGGGCTTCGGGGGGTTTTAGGGGTTTAGGAGTTTAGGGCTTCGGGCTTTGGGCTATGGTGAAGTTGCTCATGGGGTCATTGTATGTCTATAGGGCGGCTGCTCGGGATTCCTGAGAGTTTCAGGGCCTTCGGGTTTGGAGTTGCAGGCCTAGGGGCCCTTAAGGTTTAGCGGTTAAGGGTGTGGAGGTGCAGGGCTTACGGTTCCCCATGGTTTACTATGTACTTTAAGGTCGGCTAGGAGGGATCTGGGGTTTAGAGCTTTAGGCTGGGTTTCGTTTCAGCGTTTTAGGCACGGTTTAGGGTTTAGGGTTTAGGGAGTTTTAGGACCCATCTAAGACTTGCAGGGGCTTGCTTCAGTTGTGGGAGGACGAGGAAGAAGGGTTCGGGGAGGAGTCATTTGGGTGGTTGTCAAAATTAGGGTCCCTTTTTGGGGTACCCTAAATATTAGGTGCCGTATTATAATAGGGACCCCAAAAGGGACCATAATTTTGACAACCACCCATTTGTTTTCGTTGCTGGGTTTAGGGTCTTGTAGCTTCGAAACTGTACAGGTTCGAGTCCGAGCGGAACACCGATTTCAACCTAGCGGCTGCTTGTGCCATAGCACCACATACCTCTGGCAAAGTGAGGGCTTGCATTCTGTAGTTCATGAACCTTGCGCTCTTTGCGGGCATGTACGCATCACTCTATGAGGTGATAAAGCCAAGGAAACCGTAAGAACTGTCGCAAGGGATTTTTGGGGTCAGACTAAGGTTTCGATATGTCATGGTATAGGTGATACAGTCTGGTCGGCAGTCTGAAGTAGCCCTTGTGGGATTTGCTTTGCTTGTGAATAGAAGCATTTACTTGTTGTCCGTAAAGCATCGTAGCACTATCTGCCACGAGACAGATGATCAATGCAGCAAGCATGTGCATAAGATTCCACGTCACACTGAGGAGGTTCAGGCAGTTGTAGGTTGCGTTTAATGCTGTTCCCTTAGGTCCCTGTTGCAGTCTACTAGGATATACCCTATTACCCTATTCCAATTACGGAAGTCCCTAAAGGATCATCAGTCGCCGGCTGCTTCCAGAATGCCTCGCATTTGGAGAACTTCTGGGCAAGAGCTCGCAGTCGAGAATGCCGCGGTGTGCGAGGATGCAGCAGCGTTGAAGGAGTATTTGTGTGAAGTATATGGTTTCCCTGTGTATCTGCAGCAGGTGTTACAAGATGGCAGTGTCTTGGCCAATGAGACCAAGCTGGATGCCCAAATGGATTTGCAGTTGGTGCTGCTGACCATCTATGGCCCTCCTCCAAGTCTTAATATCCCACGTTTGGCGGCAACAGATCTGGTAAATGCTGTTCGATCGAATCGTGTAAACATGGTCCGCTGCTTGCTGGAAGCTGGTGCTGATACATGTTGCTGGGACCATGATGGCAGGACAGCGCTGATGCTTACATCTGAGACTGCTGACCTGGAGGTTGCACGTTTGTTGCTTGAAGCTAGAACTGATACAAACTGCCGGGGTCGTTTCGGCAGGAATGCCCTGATGCTCGCATCCGAGCACGGTCACCCGGAGGTTGCACGGTTGCTGCTTGAAGCTGGTGCTCATACAGATTGCTGGGATCGTGGCGGCACGACAGCGCTAATGTTCGCATGCATGGGTGGTCACGTGGAGGTTGCGCGGATGCTGCTTGAAGCTGGTGCTGATGCAGATTGCTGGGACCATCGCGGCACGACAGCGCTGATGTTCGCATGTAAGAGCTTTGCATGTGAGTGGGGCAACTTGGAGGTTGCACGTTTGCTGATTGAAGCTGGAGTTGATAAAAACTGCCGGAATCGTCTCGGCAAGACCGCCCTCACATTAGCATCTGAGACTGGTCACTTGGAGGTAGCACGCTTGCTACTGACCAAGAGCGGCGCGACTGCCCTGTTGCTCGCATCTGTGAATGGTCACTTGGAGGTTGCGCGCTTGCTGCTCCAAGCTGGAGCTGATAAAGACACCTGGTCACACTGCTACGGCAGGAATGCCCTGATGCTCGCATCTGAGCACGGTCACTCGGAGGTTGCACATTTGCTGCTTGAAGCTGGTGCTGTTAAAGCTTGCAGGGACCATGGCGGCATGACAGCGCTGATGCTCGCATGCAGGGGTGGTCACTTGGAGGTTGCGAGGATGCTGCTAGAAGCTGGTGCTAATGCAGATTGCCGGGGGGCTACTCGGAGGTTGCATGTTTGCTGGTTAAAGCTGGAGTTGACACAAACTGCCGATGTGTTTCCAGTAGTACAGCTCTTATGCTGGCATCTGAGACTGGTGACATGGAGGTTACACGGTTGCTTCTTCAAGCTGGTGCTGATACAGAATGCTGGGACCGTGGCGGCATGACAGCGATGATGATCGCATGCAGGGGTGGTCACTTGGAGGTTGCGCGGATGCTGCTTGAAGCTGGTGCTGATGCAGATTGCTGGGACTACTGCGGCACGACGGGGCTGATGTTCGCATGTGAGAGCTTTGCATGTGAGTGGAGCAACTCGGAGGTTGCACGTTTGCTGGTCGAAGCTGGAGTTGATACAAACTGCCGGAATCGTTTCGGCAAGACAGCTCTTATGCTGGCATCTGAGACTGGTGACTTGGAGGTTGCGCGGTTGCTTCTTCAAGCTGGTGCTGATAGAGACAGCGATGATGTTCGCATCTGAGGGTGGTCACTTGGAGGTGGCACTGTTGCTGCTTGAAGCCGGTGCTGGTAAAGTCGTGCCACTACGACAGGAATGCCCTGATGCAAGCATCTGAGAACCGTCACTCGGAGGTTGCATGTTTACTTATGAGCTTCATGCGTGTCGGAGCGGAGGGAATGTGTCGTATCTCAAGCTCAGGGCCTTCGCAAAAGCTGCTTGCTCTGGATTTCAGAAATGAACACTCAGGGGAACGATTGCAATTGTAGTCATCACGGTAAAGACGACATTCGCTGAGATACACTCATGAGCCACATCTGCATGGGGATTACCAGGTCTTCACCCGAAGCCCTAAGAGTCCCACACCCCACGCCCTTAAATCTAATCCTTAAGCCCCAAAACCTTTCACAGATCCCGGCACGCCTGGGTACACCTTGGTTCAGCAATACACGTACCTTCAACGCAGCTCGTTTAAGAAATGGTATTTCTCCCCAAGCCTTGGAAAGCACGATGAAAGTTCGCAGAATTCCGTTGGGGTTTGGGTCTAGGGCGTTTAGGGTTGAGGTTACACTAAACCCTAAACCCTAAACCCTAAACCGTTAATTACCCCTAACCCCTGAATACACCCAAGACCCGAAGAATTGAAGGCTTTTGCCCCCACATGGCCCCTAATCCCAAACTCCGGTCTCAACTTACAGAAATCCTCTACCAACCTATATGATCCGGCTAGATGTCCACAAAAGCGGCCGAAACCCTACATACACGAAGCCCGCAACCATGAAGCTTATTCTTAGACCCGACAGCTGGCCTGAAGCCTACGCCTAGTAGCTGACTGAATGCACTTTACACTAGTTGGGACATTCTAATCAACTATAAAACTGAAGTTTGAATTTTTGGGGTCTTCTAAGCTACTCCTGGTAGTTGAGCTTATAAACTCTAGACTGCTTCAACTTCTACCAACCCTTTAAGCGAGAACGGCAACCCATCTTCGGCCAGTGAGCTCGACAGGGAAAGCCACCAATACTATTTTGGGGGTTCCTTATTGTGAATATAGTATAGTGGGCTCCAAAACCCTGTTCTAATTATTAAGGCCACTCCATTTCGTCCAGTGGAGGGGCTTGAATAACTAGCATTGTTTAGGGCTTTGCATTATTGTCAACAATCACAGTCGAATACAGCCCAAAGGCCTGCTCTAATCATTAAGGCCCCCGTGCTAAGACCCTGTATAAACCCTCTGAACCCGTGTAAACCCTATGAGCCCGTGTGAACGCCCCAAAAACCAACCAAAAGAGCCTTGCAAATCCCTACAAACAGCATACAAAAGCATACAACCCCTTGACAACCCTATCAAAAACTACAATACAACCCCAAAACGAGTCCCTGGAGAACCGCTTTCAGGTGCCTCCGCCGCCCCCTGAGCTTCCCCGAAACGGCGGCGACATCTTCAGCAAAACGAAGCCGCTCCCTTGGTTATATATTGTTTAGGGAGGGTGAGGTTTTTTTTAGGGGAGGCCGGGGGGGGAAGGGGTGTAGGGGTGTAGAGTTTAGGGTTAAAGGGGCTAGGCTTCCTGATGCAGGAACTGTTTGCATATTCGTTAGAATAGGCCTGCCCAGGGTTTTTGGCAGTATTATAGTAGAAATGTATTTGGGACGATGAGGGGCGATAGGGGACTACTGTTGCTACTCATCCCGACCCACAGATGACAACGGTTCCTCGAAGTGTTCTTCAGCGAGCCCAAGAGCCCGAAGTTCCAAGTTCAAAGATCGGGCTTCTTACTGCCTAGGTTCCTGAGTGCGTACTCAGGGACCTAGTTGGGATTACGAGATATGCCCCAGATTCAAGGGTACCGGGAGACCCAGCAGGCCTCCGAAAACCCTAGATGTGCAGGTAGGGCTTGGGGATTCGGGTTTCGAGATTCAAGTGTTTAAAGTTCAAGCCGAAGAGGTTTGTGGGTTTAGGGCATGGGGTTCAGGGGAGTGTCGGGTTCAAGTGTAGGATTTCAAGGGCTTGTCGGGCGAGATGTCCTTGGTTTTACAAAGGTTCTGGCGGGTTTAGCGTTCAGGCCAGTCGAGGGTTTAGATAGAAGAGTCCAAAGCATACTTGGACCTCCAAGGGGGGGATCCAACTTCAGAGACCCCGCACTCTACAGATCTTAAGCTATAAACCCTGAACGCCTGTGCACCCTACATATCCTAGACAGTCTTGAAAACACACAAGCCCCAAAATCCTTAAATCCTGAAGCCATATGCTGCGCCGGAGTCGCAAGATGCAGCCTAGGCCTAGGCCGCAAGCTTTACACCCTAAGAGCGCCTAGCAAAGCACCGAGCTGAAGTTCATGAAGACTAGGGCCCCAAACCCTAAACCCCCAACAGCAAGATGGCAGCAGTTTCACGACAGCAAGACAGCGAGGCAGCAGCAACAGCAACAGCGACAACAACAGCAGGACAGCAAGACAGCAAGACACCAAGCCAGCCAGACCGCAGCAGCAGAGAGACAGAGAAACAGCTGCATTAGCAACAGAAGCTGCAACAGCGACAGCAACAACGGCAACGGCAACGGCACCTCCACTTCAAATCCCTGCCCTAGCCCCACGCCTCCCCACCTCCACCACCCTCACAGCAGTAGCCAGAACCCTGCACTTATACCCCAAACCCCCAACTATTAACCCCTAAGCCTGCAAAGCCTTGCACATCAAGCCGCCAAACTACAAATAAATACTCGTCCAAGCTCTAAACCCCAAACCCTAGACCTCACGCTGGACCCTAACACCTTAAGCCTCATACTCTCTAGCCTTGGGCCGTGAACCCTTATGGTACTGGCAACAGTAATAGTAAGAGTAACAGAAACCCTAAACCCAAGGATGTGTAAGTTCAACCTGATCGGCGTCTGCATCAAGGCCCTGAGACCATCTTTCTGGGTTCCGGGTTTATGGTTTAGCTGCCCTCCCTTTAACCCTAAATCCCCCAGAGCTAGCACCCTCACAGAGCCCTTTGAACCCTTCTAGTGCTCTTATTCATGTATTGTCTAAGGCAGACAGGTTCCTTTGAGGGTGTGCTACAGGGCCTTGGGGTCGGAAAAGAATAAGCAGCCCCAAACGGGCTTGGAAAGGTGTTCACGCACGGTTATACCGACAAGGTTTCCGAGGTTGTTTGTTTAATGCTCTTGATGGTTTTATATGGGCTTTTTATTTTGGGGGTCGGAATACCCAGCACTAATAGGCCCTTATAGTCCTTGTATATACTGATGCTAGAATATACCCCCAAACCCATTGCAATTATGCAGGCCTTCTGCTTTGGGAAGTACAACCATGGTTGCGGCATTACAGGCTGACAGTCTAGGGTTAGCACCACCGTCACCATCACCATTACCCTCACCATCGCCATCGCAATCGCCATCATCCCCGTCATCTGAGATCCTCAGAAGCTGGATGAGTGGTTTGGGGCGTAAAGTTCAGGGTTACGGTTTCACGACTCAGGGGTTGAAGGGTATATTTGAGGTCAGGCCTCGGTTTCAGCGAGCTCTAGATTCATGAATCCAGTTTTCTCTGGAGGCTTCTGGTTTCTCCCATGCTTCCTTTGCTCTTGTCGGAGTTTTGGTCAACAGATTTTCACTGAAGCCTGCCTTGCTGTTCTACGTACTGCAAGCAGCCTCCGTGCTACGCAGGGGAGTGCCTGCATGTTTGCGCACCATCCGGACGAGCTCAAGCCCGTTCCGGCCGGGAGTGTTGATTCTGGGTTCTTGTTTAAGTTACCATCATAATGAGGAAAACCATATTATTTCCTATAGATTCCTACTACTGTAACTTAAGTTAAATTGCCTAACAAGGAACCCAGGATTCCGGTCCTTGTTTCAGTTTGCTGCTAGTTGAGGAGTTCAGATCAGAGTGCACAGATGTTTTGGCTTCCTTATTCTGTTTAAACTATAACTCTGTCGCGAAACTCTGTTATCATTATGGAGGCCGTTTGAGTGTCAGGGCTTTGCTTGAGATTCAGATGGCTCAGGGTGGTTTGTCACCCACCCAAAACCTAGGTATCTGGAGCCCCAGGGTGGCTCAAAGTTTCGAAGTTATCACTGTGGGTGTTGCGCCTCAACTCCCAAACCCTATAAGCCCTAGACCTTACACCCTAAACCCAAAAGCCCTAAACCCTCAACCCTCTAACCCCTAAGCCCTAAACCCCTAAGCCCCTCAACCCTAAAAAACCCCTGCTAGGAGGCTGCTTCCTGGAGCAGGTTTTCCTCAGGGATGAGCTTCGGGGCTCAGGCTTTCGGGTTTCGGGTTACGGGTGCATATCTATCTATACATACCTACATACATACATCTATACATACATCTATGCATACATACCTACATACATATGTAGGTATGTATGTAGAAGTGTATCTAGGTATGCATGTATGCATGTATGCATGTATGCATGTATGCATGTATGCATGCATGCATGCATGCATGCATGTATGTATGTATGTGTGTGTGTGTGTTCGCGTGTAGGTGTGCATGTATGTACAGATGTACATGTGCATATGTGTATGCACATACGCGCATGTGTTTACGGGTGTCTACGCGTGGGTCGGCTGTGTGTATGGAAAGCTAATAGTTTGTATAGGAATCAGCAAGCAAATTAAAAATCATTGTACGTATATATACATAAATATTTATGCCACATGCATATGTGTGTACACACACACATATACTTATACATATACATATATATATATGTATATATATATGTATACATTTATATATGTACATATATACACACACATACACATGTATACGATACCAAGAGAACGCCTTCATTGTTGCCAGGTTTTGACATCCTCGACTCTTCAACCTTCGTCCTTCATCTTCAGCCCGAGCCTTCGCCCTCTCCTGTTGAAAGACCCCCCCCAACTCCCAGCACCTAAACCCCAGGACCTGAGGGTTTAGACCTCAAGGACTGAAAGGATCAGCAGACTTAGTAAATAACAGGATCCCATCTAGGGTATCCAAAAAGTAGAAATTTTTGACCTAGACGTCCAAGGTCTTGATCCTTCAAGGTGACTCATACACCCCGTCGCTCCCAAGCCCGAAGCTTTTCAAGCGCAATCGATGATTGCACCTGCCTGGACAGGACCTCTTCCGCACGAAGATCTGCAAGACCTTGATCAACACAGGTTCGGGACCCAAAAAGGACATAAGCAGAATCATTTTACAGGGATATCCCTGCCTTATTCTTGGGCTTCATTATGAGGGGGTTTATGTGGGATATCCACCCTAACAGGCGGACTTCGCACTTCCTCGTATGCTCGCGCTCGCGATCCGCAATCCTGACTCCCCCCCGGAGTACCAAGCTCTTCTCGCAGCGGACTCGGTTCACTGAACCCTATTGCAATATCGTCGAATCCCGCGGCACTGGAGCCCGAAGAAGCTGCCAGGGGCAGTAGCCAAGGTTATTTGGGTAGCGCCTTGTTGGGCGGTTTCGTGATCAGAATGACTCAGCAGGTCGAGAGTTGTCTGCCGGGTTTGCTCGGTACTTCCTTAGGTTTCCTTTTGCTTCTTTGTCCGTGTGTTCGACTGCTACTTTGCTTATTGGCTTATCGCCATTGGGCTACTCCTGCTTCTCGCCCTCCTCCTGCCATCCTGCAACAACAAGAACCACTACCGCTGCTGCTGCTACCACAGTTTGGAACAGGTATTCACTGGTAGATTGAAGCAACATTCTTAGTATAGGACACCACATTCTAATTATGAAGGCCCTACACTACTGCTTTCTTGGCCTATGATCTGTTTGCATTCTCAGCTTTCATTCCCTTTCGATCGTATTCCTGTTGCTTTGTCGCGCAGGCACCTGCCAGAATCCGGACTGCAGGCATCTCGAGCATTTCTGTGCTGAACCTGATATAGAGGCCCAGTAATTACTAATGAGATCTCCTTTTAGGCCTTATGCAAACTATAGTAGACTCTGCCCCATAATCCTATTCTAGTTACTAAGGCCCCTAATTTCGACTTGTTATCCTACGCCTAAGCCCTAAACCCTAAACCCCTAAGCCCTAAGCCCTTAAATGCTGATCAGAGATGTTGTTGTCCGTGGGCATTGGCGATTCGGTCTGGCTGAGAAGGTTTTACCATAACCTCTTGTAGAGTTTTTCCCTACACCCGGGTTTAGGGGTCTTTAGGGGTTTAGGGGTTTAGGGTTTAGGGTTTAGGGGTTTAGGGTTTAGGGTTTAGGGGTTTAGGGGTTTAGGGTTTAGGGTTTAGGGTTTAGGGGTTTAGGGGTCTAGGGGTTTAGGGTTTAGGGTCTAGGGGTCTAGGGGTTTAGGGCTTAGAGGTCTAGGGGTTTAGGGCTTAGGGGCCCCAAAAAACCCCTAAACCCTAAGCAGCGCCTGAAGGGGTCCCAGAGGCTCTCAAACCCGGAGCCTCAAGGCGAAATAAAAAATCGATGAATTTTAACAGTTTAATGTTAAGAGTAGTAAGATTAGAAACCAGAATTCGATGAATTTTAATGTTAAGAGTAGTAATATTAAGCAATATTCTGGTTAGTACTATTGTTACTAGTATTGATATCTTTGAAGTAATATGATAAGTGGCCCCGAAACCCCAGAGCTTGAAGGCCACGTCCGAAAGCGCCAAGCTCCCAAAACGCAAGTTCCAAAGCCTACACTTCCATCTTCAGGGCCCAGGGCAAATTTGGGAGTTTCCGAGAATTAGGGGTACCTTATTTTGGGGTCCTTATAATAAGGATCCTACTATTTAGGGTACTATAGTAGATTCCCCTATTTTCGGAAACTCCCATTTCTAGCTTGAGACAGCAGCGCCCTCTGCTCTGAAAGGAACTGCTGAACAGTGAGCCCCAAAGTTTCAAGCCGACTGCCTGCATCTTTCCGGAGGCTCAGAGTGTCCTATAAATCCTGAACCCTGCAAGCTCCAATAAGCCTAAACCCTCAACCCAAAACACAGCCCTAAACTTTTAACTCCCAGCCAAACCCCAGTCTTGATATCCCTGTTGGGCACCACAAAACCGAAGTTTGGACGCCCTAAAGCCCTAAAGCCCGAAAGCCGGAGAGCCCTCCAGTCGAAACCCCTTCCGTAAAGCCCCAAACCTTCACTCACCTCTTTCAAAGAAAATCACACCCGTATAAAATCACAAAACCTCACAGGCGCATTAGACGACCCTTACAGAAGCCGTATGAGCCCCTAAACCTTTAACCCTCGCCCCCAAACCACAACCAACCGTTATAAACCCATATATAGAGCTGAAAAGGGTTCAATATACACCACCCTCAAGCCCTAAACCCTAAAACCTAAACCTTAAAATTCTCAACCCGAGCACCTAAACTCTAGACCCGAAGACCTGAACCCTAAACCCTAAAACCCCTAAACCCTCAAAGCCCGAAACGCTCAAAAAACCAGTGCGAAGGTATGCTCACAATAAGGACCCATAACCCTAAAAGCCCTAACCCCCCGCCCCCCCCCAAAAAAAACCACAAGCAAAGGTATGCTCACAATAAGGAAGAGCTGCGGGCAGCCTCGGTACTCCCGAAGCCGAAGCCCACGAGGTGCCGCCCTCAGCTTCCGAGCTCCTTTAGGGGTTTTGGGTTCCTTTGAGGGCTCCTTTGAAGATCCCTAAGGGATCTATACGGATCTTTTGGTTTAGAGTTTAGGCTTCAGTGCTTCGGGTTTAGGGGTTAGGGTTTAGGGTTTAGGCTTTCTACTGTACTACTACCATTATTGATATTATTCGTATTAGTAGTATTAGTATCAGTATACTGCTGCTACTACTCCATTCTAGTACGACGACGACTACTACTACCACTACTACCATCATTACTATTGTCATCCTTCTTATAACTATAATCATTATCAGTATCATTATTGCTATTTTGATCGGTATGGTTACTATTATTGTTCTTCTTCTTATGATTATTGTCATTATTTGTAATACTATTTTTTCTGTTGTTGTTGTTGTTGTTGTTCTTGTTGCTGCTGTTGCCGTTGCCGTTGCCGTTGCCGTTGCCGTTGCCGTTGCCGTTGCTGTTGCTGTTGTTGCTGTTGTTGCTGTTGCTGTTGCTGTTGTTGTTGTTGTTGGCGTTGTTGGCGTTGTTGGTGTTGTTGGTGTTGTTGGTGTTGGTGTTGTTGTTGTTGGTATAGTTTCTATTTTGTTTTTGTTTGTGTGTGTGTGTGTTTGCTTTTTTTCTTTGAGGGCTGGTTAGGGATTTAGGGAGTTTTAGGGCATTGGGTTTTGGCGCCGTCTGATCAGGAAGCCATGCCCTCCACTGGAGCAGCCGCCGCCACAGCGGTTCAGACAGCCTCAGGGGCCGATGCCTCCGAGGCGTCCTCGTTTGACGATAGCTAAGTCCTACTTGGGGGGGTCCTTTAAGGGTTCCATTAAGGGTCCCTTTAAAGGGTTCTAAACAGGTTTAGGGTTTAGGGACTACTTGGAGGATCATGGGACTTAGTAATTAAGGGTTGTTTGGAAGTAAATAGAACTATACTTTCCCTATTTCTAAACCTTGTTACTAAGTCCCATGATCCTGCAAGTGGGGGTATAGTGTTCTATAAGGGTTACTAGGTTACTATAAGGGTTGCTAAGAGTGAAGGATCACTAGAAGGGTTGAGTTTTAGGGTTTTGAGGTCTTGACGACTTGGCGGGTTGGGACCCCCTAGTATGTACGTAATACCTTGAAAAAGGGCCCTAGTTGGGGGTGTGCGAACCTAAACTGTTCTGAGAAGCTGGTTGCTAAAGTCCCCCGACCCCTCCAAGTAGCCGTGTAGGGTTTCAGGTTTTGGGAGGGTTTCGTTGCTTCGGGGCTTTGGCGCTTTGGGTTTATGTTTACGGATTTTGGCTTCGGGGGTTTGCTTACGATAGGGGAGTTGGTCAGGAACTAGATGGGCCAGAATCGGTTTGAAACACTCGAGTTGGGTGCGATGCTGTTTGTAGGAGAGGTTTAGGGCCCAGGGTTTTTGGTTTAAGGTTGAGGAATTCACGGTCTATATTTCAGGTTGAACCGTCAAACGATTGAGCATAACTGTGTCCATAATCGTAGTCTTAGTATATTCATTAAACGAGCTTGTGGGGGTGTTGTTGGTGGTGCTGCTGGTGGCGGTGGTGAAAATGTTTCGGTTTCGATCCAGAAACGAATTGAGATAAGCACGTCCTGAACCCTAAGCCCCAGGCACTGAACCCCAAGCCATAAACACAAAGCAAGACTTCTTTCCTGTATTTGGAGATTTTTGTTCTTTGGATGAGGGTTTGGCTCATGCAAAGGTGGAACCCCCCCCCCCTTCAAGATTCTGTGGCAAGTTTCGGGTTGTGGATGGTTGGTCTTTCGGAGGTATCTGAGAATTTCTATTTTCATAAAGGCCGCCCTATGATTGAGGTTTCGGTTTTGGACTTAGACCCCCAAAGTCAACCCCCTTCGAATCCCTGCTCGGCTCCCTAAATGAAGCCTGCAACCTTGAACCCGTTGTGATAGTCCAACGGTGCACCCAAAGGTGAAGCGACAAAAAGAAGTATCGTTAAGGCACTTGATTGCCATTGACACCTGAAGACTGCTGTTTCAGCCCCAGCAGAAAGAAGACCTGTAAACCTACACTGTAGCCCCAAACCCTTCAAAGTGGCAGGTTAGACCCGTTAGCTGTAGGGTTTGAGCCCTATAACAATAGGCTTTTGCATCCGCAGGAATTCTATATAGATAGACTTGTTCATGGAGATTCAGGGTCAGGATAGTGGTAACGTTGTAAGTAGGTGGTAGGTAGAGTTATAAGTGCCCCAAAGGTGGCTATCTGTAGTTATAACCGGGACCAGGATAGAACAACTGGATTTTCGTGGCTGGAGGGAATTCAGCAGGATTTGGGGTTTAGAAATTGCATGAGGTATCATGGGTCTGAAGGGGTGTTATGCGGTTCTTTAGGGAGGGCTTTACAGTTTACAGGCGAAATACAATGTTAAACCCATGAAGAAGTTTGAGTGCAGGAGCAGTGACCGGATGTCGTTCAAGGTTGTTTGGACCCAGTGAGTGACTGCATTGTGGCCGGAGCGACATATCCCCGGCTCGTGTTCGGTGGGTGCCAGAAAACGCATGGACACACTGTGCGATGACCGCGGCCTGTAGCATGTCCGGAGTCGGCACGCATGTTTGACGTTGAAAATTCCATCTTGCGTCATGAAAGTTTATGTGCGATAGCTTCACTCGGTTCTGCAGCTTTGTTGTCTTGCACGCATTACCCAAACACATGAAAGGTTTTAGAACGTAGAACCCCATTGGAACAACCTATCTTGAGCTATGTAGCAGTCGGATATTAGGGGGTCCGGTTATGACCCAAACAATGCAGAAACCTTAAACGCCCAAAGCGCCGCCTGCACCCTGCTTGGGGCACTCAGGGCGCAGGCCATCCCAAACTTCGAAAGCCCCGAACCCCCAAACTAAATCTTCACAGTTTAGATGCCGTCGAAACAGGGCGAGGGATGCCACATGAAGGATTGGCGACCTAAATCCTACACCCTAAACCCTAAACCCTAAGCCCATAAATTAGGGTTCAGGGCTTAGGGGCCCTTAAACTGCAGGTTTCCGTTTTGAGCGGTTTGTGATGCCACGGAACTGAACACCTAACCCCCGACAAGTAGCCGTAGCATTTCCTCTAAGGTTTCCTCTACTTGAAGGGGCAGGGGACCTTAGTAAGTAGGTTATAAGTAGAGTTATAAGTGCCCTAAATGGAGTTACTCTAATTATAACCCTACTTATAACCAGCTTATTAAGTCCCCTGCCCCTTCAAGTAGGAGCCGCCAGCAGGGTTTGAGAGGTCAGGGTTCAGGGCTGGAGTTTTAGGATTAGGGTTTATTAGGGTTTACAGGGTTGCAACGGAGTTCCTCTGGACGGTTTTTGGATTCGCTTTTTGTTTCAAGTTCCATTGTCTTGGTCGTTTTAGGGGCTTGTGTTGAAGCTTCGTGGAACCCCAAACCCCAAACTCCAAACCTTAGATCCTGAACCCTAAACATATGCAGCTTCTTCGTGTTGCCGTTCTGGGTCGCGGAACCACCCAGATCAAGCTAGAGTACACCGAAAACTGATGCGACCCAAACCTGCACTTATCGTAAGGTTGCGGGCTATGTCATGGTATAGTAGTTATACAGGAATTCATCATCATCATCACCAGCTTCAGCATCATCATCATCATCATCATCATCAGCTTCAGCATCAGCAACAAAATCATCATCATCGTCATCGTCATCGTCAGCACCAGCATCAGCATCAGCATTATCATCTAAATATTCTTCATCTTTACCTTCATCTTTGTCTTCATCTTAATCATCATCATCATAGTATCATAACTGACAATCACAGTAAAATATAACTGCAACAATATTCATAATCATAATGCTCATAAAAACAATAGCAATAATAAAACACTAGCAAAAACCGATGATGGTAAGAATACTCGCAACAGAATAGCAGTAGCCGAGCCTTTTTCAGCCTGGCGCAGCTTCCCACGCGAGAATCCTTTTAGGGTTTAGAGGTTAGGGGTTTAGGGGTTTAAGGGTTTAGGGGTTCAGGGGTTTAAGGGTTTAAGGGTTTAAGGGTTTAGGGGTTTAGGGGTTTAAGGGTTTAGGGGTTGAGGACACCGATGCTGCCGACCGGGCTGCCCATGGCATCCATGGTGCGAGCCCCAGGCTCTGGGCATCTCAGCCTCCGCTCCTTGGAGCCCCATGGCTAGGGTTCCTGGGGTTCCTTTAAAGGGGTCTACAAGGGTTACTATAAGGGATCTATAAGGGTAAAATACTATAAGGGCCTTAATAGTTACCTATGCTAATTTGGGTTCCTTGTCATGATTATGGTATAATATACCCCAAAACCCTATTCTAATTATTAAGGCACCTTATGTTAGCGTTGCAGGGGTTATGTAGGGTTGAGGGTTTAGGATTCTCGGTTTAGGGTCTAGGGTGCAGGTTCTTTGGGTTAGGATTTAGGGGTCTAGGGTTTGATTCTGTCAAGACAGGGTTATGAGCAAGGTTGCCTCAAGTCTGATGCTTGCAAAAGCTACTTTCTAGGTGCTTTCCCAATCCGTCATCAAACTATAGTGCATGGTCATCTGGGGAACCATGTTAATCACAGCGGTAGTCTTTGTCCTCCTCCTTTCTTCGCTCTTCCTCCTCCTCCTCCTCGTGGTTGTTGTTGTTGTTGTTGCCATCATCTGTGGTCGTGGGTGGTCGCAGGGCTATTGTGGTGCTTGCTATTGCTTGTTTTATCGCTATTCTTACGAAGGTCACTAGACTGTCATCACCAGCACTACCTCCACCATTCTACCGCTAGTGCTGTTACTCCTACTGCCATTAACCACATGTCAGGCTATCCATTGCTACTCGTACTACGATACGATTCCTTTCTAGTGTAGTCTTCGTGTGTCTTCCTTGTCTCGCCCTCCCCTAAAGCCTAAACCGTGGCTCATCCTCAGACAGTTTTCAGGCTCAAGGACGAGGCCCTTCCTCCAAGGGCTCTAGACTTTTGAAGTCCAAACCTCCAAGGAGGGTCAAGTTCCGCAAACCCTAAACCCTACCCTAAACCCTTCTTGAACCCACGAAGTGGGTTCTAGCCAACTGTGGTTGGGCGGAGGGAAAAGGAATAAACCTTGTAGAAGCCGTCAAGATTGAACCCAAGCCCGACGCCAATGCGCGATCCGGAAGCTTCTGAGACTGCCGTGCGGGACCAGGCGGGGAGGGTTTCGGGTTTAGGATTAGGGGGTTCATGGTTTAGGGTTTAGGGTTTAGCAGGGCACCGGGATTTTTTGATGCCCAGGGTGGCAGTATAGTGAAGAAGTTTCCATTTCATGTTCTAGGAACTTCTGCCCTTACCAGACCACGTTCTCTGGAGCATTCATGGCTCTTGTTGGAATCCGCATACCTACAGCATGATGTCTTCCCAAGCCATGTTCTGAGTAGCAACACTTAAAGCCTACTTCAATGTCCCCTGACTTTCCCCATGTAATTGTATTGTAACATATAACGCACTCCAAAACCTCAACATAACTTCAAATCCCAAACCAGCAAAACCCTAAACCCAACATCTCAAACCCAAAGCACTGCTCCAGTCAGAGAGGCGTCCAGGATTACTGCAATCATGCCATGAGGCGGCAGCTAACCCTAGGCTTCCAAGAGAGCCCAACTGAGGAATATACCTTCAAGCATAAGGGCTAGGGTTTAGGTTGACAAGCATAAGGCTTTTATGTTTTTTTTGTGCGTTGTATAGGGTCCTTGATTAAGGAATGGACCGAAAGGTAATATGGGCTTCTCATGGTGATTTGCGGCATATTCCTCAAGGGGTATTGTAGGGCTTTCAGGTACATTCCTAGTAACAATGTATATGGGCATATATAGAGATATTAAGGGGTACCGGGCTCTCTCAGTTAGTCCTTCGACGCGGAGCCCAGTTCCCCGGGCACCACAAATCGGAATCCGCAACATAGAAAGCCCTGAGCCGCAGAATCGGGACTGAAGCACCTACATAAAAAGGACCCAAGCAGGAAACTGCTGCGCCCAAAATCCTAAACCCTAAGCAAAAGCACCCGTAAGCCGTAGTCCGAAGACCCCAGGACCCTTAAACCCTAAATCCCAGCTGGAGGATCTCGGGACATAGTAAGTAAGGTTATAAGTTCAGTATCTGAATTGAAGTTATCAGTATTCATAACTATAGTTGCCTTATGTATAACCCTAGTTACTAAGTTAAGTCCCCTGATGCTCCAAGTACCCTAAACCCTAAACCCTTATAGTACCCGTATGGGAGTTTCCGAAAATAGGGGTACCTCATATTAGGGTCCTTATAATAAGGATCCTACTATTTAGGGTACTATATTAGGGTCCCCTATTTTCGGAAACTCCCGTATAGATCCATTAAAGGCCTCCCAGCCCTGAGCTCCTTGACAGCCCAAGCGCCCCTGAGGAGGTCTCGGGGGAGGCTGCGCACTACGCGCAGTCGCGTCCTTTGGCAGGAAGAAGGGGATTTTAGGGCCCCAGAAAAGCACATAAGGAAAAATTAGGATAGGGATATCCCATATAAGCCCCCTTATAATGAAGCCCAATAAGGTAGGGATATCCCGTTAAAATGCTTATGCTCACGTCCTTTTTGGGGGTCCCTAGATTCTTTTGAGGGAATCCGCAGGTCCTCTAAGAGTTCCCATAAGGGTTCGATACCAGGGGTATGGTGGGGTCATCCTTTAAGGGTTCCGAAAGGGGCCATATTGGAGTTCCCATAAGGGTTCTGTGATAGGGTCAAGGGTCCAGAGAGGTTCGAACGGAGAGTTTAGAGGCTCTGGGGACTTGGGATGTCCGGTTTAGGGTATCTGGCTTCAGGGTCAATTGTCTCGGTGCAAGACATGGTTGAGGGCATTTTTGTGACACAAGACCGAGCCTTCCTGTATGCTTGAAAGGGTTTAGGCTCAGGGTTTAGGGTTTTGAGTTATGTAGCTTGGAGTCTACGTGGATTCCAGGTGGGGGCTATGTCGGTGAGGGCACATGTAAAACTGGTGTGTTTGTACGCCGGACTCGGCGCAAGAGAGTCCTTTGTGCCGGAGGTCGTTTTTGCATGACACTTCGTGGCCCAGCTACTGGGATACCAAGCCCATAAACACAGCTCCACCATAGGCACAAGAAGCCTGAAAGTTGCGGAGGTTTTCCTTCTGGGAAGCATCAGTTTCGACTGGGCAACATGCTCTTGCTGCTTAACATCCATCATGGGATGCGGTTCTCTGTTTGAGATTTTCACCTTGCGTGCTTGCCACCGCGAGCACTTGCTATTCATCCGTAGTTCAGATCCCTACGGCCCAGTTCAATGTATCCATGGGCCCTACCTAAATTCCTAAGCCCTCAACCCTACACCCTAAACCCTAAACCCCTAAACCCTAAACCCTAAGCCCTCAACCCTACAACCCCAAGCACTGCCGAGGTCGCCTGCTTCGTTTGCTCGCCGTTGGAAGCAGCCTGATCTTCACCTGCTTAGTGCTCTATGCGCTGACCTCCAACAGCAAGCACCCCGGTTCTTGTTAATTGTTACTATAGTGGCCTTAATGATTATCTACACTATTTTGGGGGTTCCTCATTATAATTAAGGCCCCTATGTCAAAAAACTCTACTTCCTAAGTATTCCTTAGCTTTAGGGAAGTCCGACTATTCAGGGCTCTAGTTTTTGAGTTCCTTAAGTAGGGAGATGTTGAGTTCGAGAAATTTTGTACAAGCAGCCATAGTGAGGAATACATGATTACTCACTATATACCCCTATAGTCTATAGTGTAGCCAACCAGAGCCCCAAACTTAAAGCTCTTCAAACCCGCTACAGAACCATAGAGCCCAGGCATACGCGCGTCGGCACCGTGACGTTTGAGGCCCGGGCGGAAGACGCCGGGGAGAGCGTCACTTTCGTGACCTCGCCTGCAGTGCCTTCCAAAGCAACGCCGCCACTGCAGACACCGGCGATCCTAGGTTTTTGTTCATACAATGTAAGGGCCTTCATAATTACGATAGGGTTTGGGGACGTATTATGCTAGAGTAGCAATTAATAATTAGAATAGGGTTTGGGGACATATTATGCTAGAATTAAAATAAGGAACCCCCACAACCCTATTCTAATTATGAAGGCCCCTACACTAGAAGACTACATACTCGAGGATACTTGTCCTTAGCCTTCCTTACTTTCAGAGTACTATGATGTGTCCCAGCACCCTACTCGACCCGGTAAGGTCCCTACATTGGGCACTGAGGCTAGGTAACCACAATGTGGGCTGGAGGAACTGCTGGCAAAACGTAGTAGTAGCCATGGCTACAGGGATGTAAAAACATAGCAAACCACAAGCTTCAACTCAAATTAAATTCCAAAAGACCCTCCTGTCACACCTCAAAACTATGGCAACTTAACTCCAACTCCTCAACAACCCTAAACCCCAAACCCTATAAACCCCTCAACCCTAAACCCTAAACCCTATAAGCCCCTAAACCCTAAGCCAAAGGGCCCAGGACCTATTAGCAGTTCTAGTTCTATTGCTACTACAACTACTACTACTACTACTATTTCTACTACTACTACTACCACTACTACTACTACTACTACTACTACTAAAAATACTACTACTACTACTACTACTACTACTTCTATTACTAACTATACTATACTATACTATATTATAGCTATAACTCTGAAACCAAGAGCTCAGGACCACTGCCGGCACCACCTCCAGCACCAGCCGACCTCCTCCTCGGCCCTCTGGGGTGCTCTACGTCCTGCGCTCAGGGCACCAGAACTACAAGACCCGGATTCCGGCAGCCATGTGCTTAGTGCCCGAAAGGGCTGCTGAAAGGATTCCTTTAACGGGAATATTCGGGTACTGTTGCTATTACTATTGCGGGCAAAACCAAAAGACGGCAATCTCAAAACCCTCAAAGGGGATACGGGTTTCCGGAACGGAGACTAGACACATGACCAGGGATACCCGCGGTATGCAGGATTACGGAATATACCTTAAATGTTAGTAGGACCCCGAGTATGATTTAATTAAGGCATATTGCTCAATGAAGGGATTGGAAGGTCTGAGCATGACTCGAAAGCGACGGAGGTTTCTCACAATAGGCCATGATAAGGCCAGGGCTAGGGCTTTAGCCTCGCTTCTCGGAGTACTCTTTATTTACTCTCTAATATAGGGGCCTTAATGATTACCTATACTATCTTGGGGGTTCCTTTTTTATGATTATAGTATACTGGGCCCCAAAACCCTATTCTAATTATTAAGGCGCCTATGGTACTCTGTCCACCCCAGGTGATGGGAACCTGGGGCCGGGAGGTGAACTCTACATCGGATGGTCTCATCATGATTGGAGACGTCAGCTGGCCCAGCCACCGACCCCCGATCATCCCAGCAGAGATTTGCGGGAACGACCACAGCAGGCCTTAGGGACCCAAAAAGGACGTAAGCATAAGCATTTTACAGGGTATCCCTAACTTCTTAGGCTTCATTGTAAGGGGGTTTATATGGGATATCACTATCCTATTTTTTGCTTATGTGCTTTTTGAGGGCCCTAGTAGGCAGCTCTGCTGCAAGACGGGGTATGCCTTGATGATGGCGGCGAAGCGCCTGGAGGAGTTTTCCTGGTTCTTCGTCGTAGACGACGACATGTACGTAAACCTCGAGAACTCTCGACAGGCCTTCGATTCAACCCTAAACATGTAACCTTCCACCCTCCACCCTAAACCCTAAACCCTGGACCCTATACAATACATCTCCTAAACACCAAAACGACTAAACCCAGAAAGCAAACTAAGCCCTAAACATCCCTAAACCCTAAAACCCCAGAAGCCCTAAGCCCTGTACCCTAAACCAATTCCCGGCAGGTGCTCTCGGCCTATGACCCCTCCAAGCTGATCGCTCTCGGTATCCCAGGTTGTGGAGGTGGTCTTTGTGCCGACAAGAAGCTGGGCTCCTGTTACGGTTGAGGGTTTGGGGTTGGGCTTTGAGGGTTTCCGTTTATGGATTGATTGTTTAGGGTGTAGGGTTTACAACTACACGCGATCATCATGGGGGAAATTGCAAATAATGGAAGCTAGGGAACTTTCTTCACCCACCATAAATAGAGACCTATGGTAAATAATAGTAGCAACTTGTAACCATAGCAGAGAAATATGGTAGGTGATAGGTCCTCTTTTCCTTTTTGGATCAACTTACGCTAAATTCCTTAGCAAGAGCTCAGGAAGGGCGGCTTCTGCGACGGGGGTGGCTATGCGATCTCGCAGGCCAGCTTACGGAAGCTGATGGCGCCATCCCCCGAGGCTTTCCACAAGGACCTCATGAAGAATCTGGCCGTTGAGAACCTGGGTTCTTCTGAGGAAAGTTTACGCCTATAAAGAGTCTATACTAGTATAAGTACATGTAATATGTTTGTATGTTTTTTGAGGGGATCTGTTTATGCATATTCACACACATATCTTAGGACGGAACGTGGAAGAATGGTCACAACCCCCTTTCTATGACAAGGCTTAGAACGCCCTTTTGTACTCGTCCGTTTAACATCCCAAGACCCTTGTGAAAACCTTATAGCAGTTCCAACCCTTCATAAGATCGTCACAGGACCCTTCGAATTGAAACTCTAAATCCTAACCTCTTCGAGTCCAAGGAAGAGTGGCCAGGCCTGGGACGACATCAGCGTCTCTTGCTCTCTGAAGCGTCAGGGCATCGAGCTCCGACAGATCCTCTGGCTTTTGGTGTGTTTCTTGAGCTAATGATAAAAATCATAATACTAGGAGCAATAATACTAGCAATCGTAATAGCAATCGTAATAGCAATAGTTATGTTAAGGTAAGAGTAAGAGTAAGAGTAAGAGTAAGGGCAAGAGTAAGAGTAAGAGTAAGAGTAAGAGTAAGAGTAAGGGCAAGAGTAAGAGTAAGAGTAAGAGTAAGAGCAAGAGCAAGAGTAGTAGTAATAGTGACAGTACTAGTAATAGTAATAAGCCTAACCCTAAGCCCCCGAGCCCAAAACCCCTAAGACCGGAAGACGTCACACCCCCAAAGCCTGGGCGGCAAACCCGGTAGGCCCTAAGACCCTCAACCCTAAAGCCCAGGCTCCGAAAACCTAAGTCCTTAAACCTCCATAATCCCCAAGCTCTACAGTAGAAGCCCAAAAGTTGGAAACCCAATAGCCTCAATCCTTAAGAGTAATGTATAGGTAATCCCAGCACCATTTGGCCTTAATCCGGTTTGTAGTTCTAGTTTAGCCTTGGGGAAGCAAGTAAGCCAACTTGGAGGGTCGGGGGAATCGGTAAGTACGTAGTTTTTTGCACAGTGTTACAAATACCAGAAGCCCAACAGGACCCCATTTGGGGCACTTTAGAGATAGTCTACTTGTTACCTACTTACCAAGTCCTCCGACCTTCAAAGTGAACTCTACTTGCAGGATCATGGGACTTAGTATCTAGGGTTATGCATACCTTAACTGGGGTTATAAGCAGCTGTAACTACAGTTACCTTATTTACTAACCCTATTTACTAAGTCCCACGATCCTCCAAGTAAATCCTGAAAAGGATCCGGGGACTGCATGGCTGGCGCCTCCCGGGAAAGGGGAAGCCCATCAGTAGCGCCTACGAGCGTGCTCCTGGGTTCTTGCACTTGGAGGATCATGAGGCTTAGTAAACAGGATCATAAATGAGGTATAACCCCGATTTAGGTTATTTAGAACTTAGGGTATTTAGAACCTTCCTTAACTACGTCCTATGAGCCTCTGAGTAGGGCCTAGGGTATGGGCGGGGTGGGAGTTTGGGGCTCAGAAGGAACGCTGGAAGAACTCGTAAAGAACCCTGGCAGAAGCTTTACAGAGCCTTAGGCCCTAAACCTCTAACGTAAAACGAACCTGTTAAGAATCTTGACAGAACCCTGAGAGAACCCTAAAGACTAAGCTCTAACTCCAAAGCTGCCCCAGACCCTTCAACCTAAACCTACCCTCGTTGACCCTAAATTCAGATTCAAGATTCCTAAATCATCGTGCAAGAAGGGTCTGGGGTTGCTTTCAGGATTCTTTAAGGTTTGTGTTGTAGTAAGTTATGATCATGGAGATATGTAAGAAACGGCAAGCTCTCCTTACTAGGGTAGCTTCGACGAAGTTCCTTCACAACAACCCAGGCTATCAAGTCGAAGGACCCCCTGCCGATCACTTTCCACTACCTGACGAGCGACTCAGTCGCTGAGGAGATACACTCTACACTTTTCGGGATAGTATTTATCTCCTATAACACTGAAAGTGTATATTTTTGAGCTTCTGAACTCAGCAGCTAAGGCGACATGATGCATGCGATCCACGACCGGTTTCAGGCGATGAAGCGAAGAAATGGCCCCAGGAGGCTCTTGGGCAAAAGGAGCGCTTTTGGGCATCCCTACGACGCGCAGCTGCGGCAGTACCTCCAGAACATGAGCCGCAGGCACTTCGATCCTTCGGCGTCTTGAGGCCTTGAGGGCCCCTGAACTCGGAAGTACTCTTTGAAGGCCTCCAGCCGCCGCAGCTCCGATGCGTCTGCGCCATGGAGGGGTCCCTTGTGGCATCCCTGAAGCACTGGCTACCGGGAAGATGTCCGAGGCGAACTACTGGAACGTGGAAAGGTGCAAGTGAGGGCCTTCTGCGAATCTTCAACTTTCTGCTTTCGCCTGGTGCCAGGATTGATTCAGGATTCAACAAAAACAAGGACAAGCGCCAGGTGCTGCAAAACAGAGATCGGCTGAGCTGTCCTCTACGCATGTGACCTTTAGTCCTAAACCCTAAACCCTGAACCCTAAACCCTAACCCTTCACTGCCCTAAACCCTAAACCGTAAACCCTGAACCCTAAACCCTAAACCCTAACCCTTCACTGCCCTAAACCCTAAACCCTAAACCGTAAACCCTAAACCCTGAACCCTAAACCCTAACCCTTCACTGCCCTAAACCCTAAACCCTAAACCGTAAACCCTAAACCCTGAACCCTAAACCCTAACCCTTCGCTGCCCTAAACCCTGGACTTGACCTGAGAAGCTGGCTCATGTCAGAACCGGATAGCTGGCTAATCTAATTAGGAGGTTTGGGGCTTAGAGTTTCGGATGTAGGATTCCGCCGAGGGCGTAAGATTTTTGGGATATAGGGTTCAGGATTTATGGTAGTTTATGGCTAGTATCCTAGCCCCCAAAAGGGTAAACCTTGTCAATTATGGTAGGATTATACAAAGTTATACCCTAAACCCTAAACCCTAAACCCTTAGGGTTTAGGCTTGAGGGCCCTGGGAGTCTCGGGCTCCGGATCCCCAGAGTGATAGGATTGTAGCCACGAGCCCTCATGAAAGCTTACCTTAACTGGGCTTTGGAGTGCCATACTTTAATACTTTTTTTCTTAATGGAACCCTTATGAAATAGAAGTTTATACTTTGTTCTCCCTGGTTACTTGAAAGCCCAGTTAACCCGGAATAACCCGGTTTAGGGTTTAGGGTTTACCTACCTTTTGTAGGACTTATGTAAGGAAATCATCATAAGGAACCCAAAGAAGGTAGGTTATTCAGGGTTAAGGTAGGGTTTAGGGTTTGAAGGTTTAGGGTTCCTACCATGTACTTGGAGGGTCGGAGGACTTGGTAATTGGTGGGGTTGTGGTCTTCAACCAACTAGAGGTCCCGTTAGAGAAGAGCCCAAGATCATCAAATCGGAGACTGTGAATTCCACCTGTTGAAGCTCCTTCCTTGGACGGTTTGTTTCAATAAAGGGCTTTTAGATTCAGTAATCGCATCCCTTTTAAGTCCATCTATTGTAAACCAAGACCCTAGCCGTATTGGATTTGTTTTATAGATCTTGGGGAAGCCGAAGGGCATGACCGAGCCGGGCAAGCCAATGCCGTAGGAGATCGTGGACCACAGCATTACGCGTCAACCTTTCTTTTCTCGCCGGCGCGAATCCCGACTTTCAGCAGTGAGCCACGGCCCCCGAAGCCGCGAGACGCTCAAGCAACTGTTCCCGGGGCAGGCCCCTGCGACCGTGGTCGCTGCTGTCAACCTGGAGCTTCTTCATCTGGACCCTGCGTGCCAGCCAAATACCGCGGATAAAAGTTGACCAAGAGCTATGCTCTCGGAGATCGCAATAGCTTTTTCCACTCTTATGCACGCGCAGAGCATCGCCAACTCCCTGATCGTAATCTTGCACCGCATGATGTCCATCAGTGCGACTCGTTCCTGCTTTTGTGGCTCGCACGTGTAGTCTCTCTTCTGAGCTTGGGCTATGTGACTCGTGCAAGCGGGCAACGACCGTGCACATTTCACAGCATCACTACATGCACTTGCACACACATGTATGCTTGTATACTCAGTGGTTGCATGCATGTCTGCATGAGTTGGGTAGCTATCTGTACAGTTCGCACTCCACGTGTCCTACAGCTGGCATTATGCAAAACGAACAGCTGTACTATAGCAAGAAGCATCTGCACCTGTCCTAATCGTTGCTTCCGGTGCGTGCGTGTGTGTGTGTGTGTGTGTGTTTCCTTTGTGCCTTGCCCTCATAATGCTGCTCGTTCTGTTTGTGTTCGCCCTTGGTGTGGCCCGGGGCTGAGTAGCCGCCATATGGGGCGGGCTTTGTCGTTAACGTGTGCTGTGTCTCTCCCTCCAACATCGTCCTGGGGTGTTTCGACGTCGAAGGAAAGTATCGGCCTCTGCATCCGTGTCGAGTGGCATTGGAACGTGAGGGCTGGCTTGGCGTGGCATCTTGCGAGGTTCATGAGGAATGGGAGCTTTTCTGGAGTGCGCGGCGCACAGGATAAACGATGCGCAAGCAATCTGCACTTTTGTAGTCCACGATGTTGTACCCAATAAGGCATCGAAAGGAAGGAGGCTGCAGCCCGTTTGAACTGGCTGCAGGCGGGTCTTGCGTTGGCGTGATTCGTGTTGTTCGGACTGTGACTCTCGTTGAAGTATTTGATCTTTATGTGTCAGAATGCCTTTCCCGTATGTCACATTGCAACTGTGGCAGACCGGCGTGGGGCGACCCACGCAAGTGAGGGCCTTGTCGCTGCAGTTTTGCCATGTTTACTATGTTGGCCTTTATGCCTGATCACATATTTTTGGAGTGGGAAGGGAGTTTATCGATGCGATCCATCCTCAAACTTCTTCACTTCGGTGGCAAAGCGGCACCGAAGTGCGGGAAGGCCGTTTGTGCGTAGATTTGTTAATCGGCTGAAATAATGCGCTCGTCCGGGACCATGGATGCGACTTTGTCCAGAATGGTGTCCTTCTTGGGGCCGTGGATCAGGCTCGAAACGCCGAGATTTGCTTGGGGTTCCGGGCACGGCGCTTGGATGTGGATTGCTGGCTGCTCTCATTCTTCCTGTGCATGCCTTTGATGGGTCGCTCTTGCTGCTTTCATGTGCCGACGTGTGTGTCTGTCTGTGTGTGTGTGTGCGCGTGCGTGAGCGTGCGTGCGTGTGCGCGTGTGCGGTGCGGGTGCGGGTGCGGGTGCGGGT